>JAZHYW010015016.1:0-88091 GCA_037355805.1 Ixodes ricinus | reverse complement strand
GGTGCGGGGCTTGGAAGTAGAAACCCACACTAACACGGAGCGCAAATTGGTTGTTGTGGGGCTGACGTTCAACGGGTTCAGTCCCGTCGTCGTCAGCTGATCTGGATAAGCTGGTCCGATAGGACGCAGCGAACTGTGGCAGCGAGCGTTTTTAAAAGTAAATCTTCCTTTGTTTCGTTTCAAAATGTGCCAGTTATCCGACGCATAGCGTGACTAAAAAGCGGCGGGGCGTTTTCAACAAAATTACGTCGTGTTGATTGAACAATGGACTCCGGATTGTGGTCCTAAATCCCGCGTTTTTATGCCTCGTGTTGTTAGACCGCGTTTGCACAGCGACGTGTTTGCACAACGACGCACACCGCTCGAGTAAATGATTCGGTCCTGCAAGCGACCGGTTATTCAGAATTTCAAGGCAACTTAAGTCATCATCGATTTTTTCTGTAAATCTCGTGTGAGTTTGTAGCGCCTCATGATGCGGTTGAATAAATTTGGGCTACGACTTTCTACCTCTCCACAGATGCATGAACTGAGACCATTTTTATGGAGTGAACATAGTGATTTTCTTTATTTTTTAGGAAGAGGGGTTGGTGCATTTATTATGGTAACAATCACTTGAGAGTTCAGAAATTGGGGAGGGCGACCAAATTTTCCGAACTTTGTCTCTTTTCTCCAGCACTGCCACAAGTTGCAGTTTCAGGAGGCCTACCTACTAGCAGGTACAAACTGCTCTAAAGCAGGCAAAAGACTGGGAAGTCAGGACCTCGGGGACTCCCTGTTTCGCAAGATGACTGGGGAAGTTATTTTGCGAAGTATGCGGAATATGCAAACGATTTTGTTATGCCCATGGTTCGCGTCTCTGCAGCAAACGCATACGATTATCTACAAAGGCGTAATCACAAGCCAAGATTTACGATAACAGTACGCATTTAATTCAAACAACATTACGTAAAATTGTTTGGAAGCCGAGAAAAAAAATATGCCATCTAAAGCAGAATTCGGACGTCCGAAGGCTTCTGCGGACAGCTGTTACGTAATAACCTGGCTGTGCCAGGATTTTTACGTAACAGCTGTGTCTCAGTCGTGGACGTTCAGGTGCACCCGGTGCGAATCTCGAAGGCCTTCAGAGCGAAATGACGAAAACATACCTGCAATCGTTTGTCACTACGCGAACGCCCGATTGCCTGCAGCTGAATAGCATATAGCTTGTGATCTTTCGGGCGACATGGCTGCTGAAAGACTCGCTGTCGCGATCACTCATCTCGCAGCACTTTACAGAGCAACGGCGTTGCTTTACAGGAGCTGACATCTCCAAAACGATGGCATTTGCACGCGCAAGCCAAAAAAAAAAAAGACACGCTAAGAAAGCAAAGAGGAAAATGAAAGTAACAAACCGCGCCATGAAAGCCAAAACTCCGCGCCGCTTCGTATCACTAACACTGGCGACAGCTGCTAGACACACGCTTCTTCACTTCAGGAAGTCTCACTCAAGCACTTGAGTCAACACGAAACACTAATCAGTTCGGCGAAACGACTAGACGAGGTAGGCGAGACAGGCGGGAGCAGAGACTTCGGCGGCCGTGAAAGAATGGCGAAGCTTTTGTTTGTTATGGTACGAACCCAAACGGAAGTGCCCGTCTTGTAAACCTTTTGTAAAAAATAATAACTCTCATTACATGGGTTATTCTTTAAACAAACAAATATGCTGCTCCAAAGGAAATTACCACATATAACAATGGTTTAACAACCAAGAAATAAGCTGTGAATCAAACTCTTGGCCAATGAGAAGAATAGCAACTAATTGGTGCGAAACGTCACGAAACACCACTTTGTGGCGCTCGATTTGAAACGGACGAAATAGCCGCAAACTAAAATCAGTGTCACGCAATAAATATCCCTGTAAATTTTTTTTTATCTCGCGGAACCTTTTTTTACATGCTTCTCCCAAGTAGAATGTTTAAAAAAAACTTTTTTCTTTGCAGTTACCCAGTAGTGTAGCAGTAAAAAAAAGTAACTTTAGGTGAAGGGACAGTGCAACGATGGTCAGTTGCAATATTTTTCACTTTGCGCAAGCTTACTGGCACTAAGGGGAAAGTGAAGCCTTGAGTATACAGTTAACGTTTTTGCACCTCAGAGCCCCATAGAGAATGCATGAGGTTTTTCGCCAACTTAGAAAAATTCTCACGTAATAACGGCTGCGCAGATATTCTTGAAAATTTCGGATTTAAAGACATTGAGTCATTATCGAGACATTAAGCGGAACAAATGTTTTAATATAAATTCAATTATATTCTTAAAAAAATCATGAAAATGGTGAAAATCGGATAATTCGGCACTCTTGCGTTCGGAGCGAATTTACAAAACTGTCTAGATGCAAACAGAAAAAGTAGTTCGCTTAATGTCTTCTAAATTTAGTACGGAATGAAATTATATCAAAATTATTCATGTAAGTCGATCTGTTCCTTAACTACAGCGAATATAAAGAACCAAGGTGTCGGTGCTTGTTTTCATTGTTTTTAAGGTACCTCTCTCTCCCGTGAGGTGGCGCTCGCTGTCCACGAAATGCGAAATCGTCCTTTCGGCGATCGGCCAGATCGGCACTGTGTAAGGTGTTCTTCCGCGCGCGCCCGTATCCTGTTTCATTCTGCACGCCGAGGCGTCAGTGTGCGTGTCTCGCTTTCCTGGTTATCGGTAAATAGATCTCCGTGTTTTTTTTTGTTTTTTTTTACAGAAAGTTTTATTTTATTGTTATCTTTCACACTAACGTCCTTCGGCCTTGGGGTCGTGGAAATCGGGGATGAAACGTGGACAGAGTAGATCGTTCTTTGCCTCCTTTATATTTTTCACGGACGTCCTGTCTGTGACCTCCGTACGGTTCGTGGTCACCGCAATCTGACGCGAGGAAAAACGGGTCGCCTGCTCTGTAGCCAGGGTATTTCTAGGAGGGTGGTAACTCGCTGTTCTTCTGGAAATTCACATATTTCCCAAAAGGTGGCATGGGTAATGATTAGGGTATGTTTTTCAGGTGTCTATTTTTGACCGAAAATCGGCGCATGTTTTTCGACGCTTACTTTTTAAACACCAGTGTATTAATGGTTGAACGTCTCGTAATGACGCTAAAAATCGTTGATAGCCAGACGAAGAAAATGCGCTGGACAAGAACATTTCAAATTTCCAATTCTATTCACATATTTCATACGCTTTTCTTCTCGTGGGAGCATCTATCCCGACGAAAATGCCCAAGTCATTGAGCTCGTGAACGCATACGCAGTGTACAATCTTTTGGCCTAGAGAGCTATTGCGCACGCTCGAACGCGCTTCACAGCTCAGTAGACAAAGTTGGTGGCACCCAGAAGGCGAGCTTTGGAATGGTCCGGTAGTAGGCAAGAGAAACAAATAACAATCAACGCATCTCAGATCCCCAAGCGAAGAGGCGCGTTTCTAAGGTCAATGGTTCCGGACGACACTAATGTTGCTGGCGTTGTCTTCCAGGAACCACACCGACCTCTGAATAGGCACTGGAAGGATGGAGGCTCGACGAGATAACATGTGTCACAAACTTCTACAGAGGAGGCGTTTCGAAGAAACTAGCCGTCGCTGGGGCGGGAACATTCACCGACTGTAGTGTTTTAGTTTTACCCAGGCTGAATATTTCCAGCCACCGGAGTTTTTCGGCTGTAACCAATTTTGTATTTTCGTCACCGGCGGATGTTGATCAACTCAGAATATTAAAGATCGTCCTGAAATTGTTTTTTTTACTTGGTGAATAGAGGTGATTTGTTTTTACGATGGGCCAGCTTAAGCCCGTGATTTGTTCAGTTCAAAACTTCGCATTATCAAAATAACAAACATCGAAATGCTGAACACCGGATAATGAAGTTGCTAAAAGGACAAAGCGCCAGAAGGCAACCCTGAACTGCAACAATATTTACTTGCTTCGACTTCAAAACGTATTTTTGTAGGGGAAACTGGACTAGGGCAAGGAAGAAGGGAGAAGGGAAAGGGAAAGGGAGTTCGGAAGAATAGAGCGAGGAGAATAGGGAGTTTCAGCAGATCGCTTCCTCAACCCGCTAAGCGCCAGTTTAGCTCTGCGTAATCCGCCACGAGACCTTGAACTATGCCAAAAAGACTGGAGGCGTGAATGCTCAGTTGCGGCGCCTTTGGGGATACCGATAGAGAGGAGAAAAACGGCCTGCTAAATCTCGCTATCTTCAAAGCTGACCGGTAACGTCACACAGAGGAAACTGCGGCCAAACGTTCCGCGCGTAGAAAATCAACTTCCTTTCGAGATACGCTCATGGAGGTAATGCATATGTTATGTTTGCAGCGACGCATGGCAAACGCCTCAAGGATCGCGATTCCTTTCATACCCTGACCTACGCAAATGATAATCTACAACGCGGTCAAAAGCGATGTCTTGGGCACCCCGATAAGTCGTTTTTGTTCGCACTGCGGATTATCGGTTGCCCGAAGTTAGCACAAAGAAGTTCAAAGTGGGGAGTTTTTGTGTGCCTAACAGAAAACGAAGCACCCTAAACATTCCATAGCTTCGCTTAGTGGAGTGGCCTACTAATCCTTGGGGTCTCGTGCCTAGCTGTTCTGAAAACGGAGAGAAAAGGAAAGAAGAAACTCTTGAATGCTTTTGTTTAGACCTGAGTGACACAACCAATCCCTTGCGTAACAAAAGTCGTAACAAATTTCTACCTCTCTCCTGTATATGCGGCCTCGTAGGACCGCCGAGCTCATCAAATAACCGCAGCGAAGAAAAAGGGACCGCTCTCTTTGCGGCATCACAAAAAATATTCCATAATATCATTCGTACATTCGTTACTTTCACAACACCATGGTATATCGTATTTTATCATTTCCTCGTTTATATTTCTTTCTGCGCATTATGGTTGTTATGGCAACAGGTGCGACTTCACTCTCGATTTTGACCGTTAGCTGAGAGCAGAAACCGCAAAATTGGGGTGGGTAATGACTCAGGATATTGCAGTGCGTCCCGAGATTTATGTTTTTATAGTAAATAGATTTGTTTTGTGTAGTTAGCAACCCCCGCAGTTCTCCAGCCGTGATGCATTTCTGAAGGCTGCCATGCAGTGAGGGAAAAAATGTGACTTCGGTTACCGCGTCTAGTTCGAGGACCAGCGGGGCAAAGACAGCAGCGGATAGTACGGAATTGCAAACGCCTGAGCATCGTCGGCCCCGAGATACAGAACGAGGCGAAGCGCGCTCGCTTTGCATCTACGCTTTGCCTTTGTTCAACTGTTCTTCAGCGTGAGTTGTTTCTGATAAAATGACTTTCGCCGGTTGTTTCTGTGGAAATAAAGCAAAAGCACACCAAATATTCTCATTGCAAATGATGTTTTACCAGATTTTGTGTTTATGACTAAGAAAACTTGCTATTTTGTCTCACAGGGACCGACGATGTCTGCTTCCGTGTATTGCCATTTCGAGGTGACTGCAAAGCCTGGGAAGATGCTGGGCCTTTTCCTCGATATTTTTATATGATCTCTATGTTCGATGTAAACCATCGCGATGCTCGTAAGAGCCATCAATGCAAAGTCCTACTTTTTTCTCCCGCCTGGCTCTGTAAAACCACCGTAGCTCTCAAATACCACAAACAAAGTGGGAGCATCAGTTCTTCTGAAAAACTCGTTCAATAGATCTAGAAGCCTTGTCTATGTTATATTATTTTCAACCGCATATAGACGCGACGTTCCAACTTGTAAAACGTCCAACAAGTGAAAAATGTACGATGGGCAAATCCGTCGTATATCCATTACTCTATAACATCGTGGCACCTCGTATCCTAATCTTTCTTCGTTCATATGTTTCTTTTCGGATTACGGTTGTTACAGCATTCAAATAAAAAGACGCAACAGTTATTTAATTACCTTTGTGCAAGTTTAGAGTCACCATGGTGCACATCAGTGTTCTATGATACAACAGTGACCCAAGACATCCTTGTTTCCTAGGATCATTCTTGGTATGCAGTGTATTTACTGAAACCGCTCAGCACAAAAGCGTCATTACCATTGTAAGGTTCTCTGAGCAATTGAATTAGTGAACTTATCCACCTCGAGATGAAACCATACTGCCACTAAAAGACAGAAATGGTAACTGCCTATACTTTTACTTCTTAGTTGCTTGTTGTGGAAAAAGATGCATTCAACATCAATTGTTCAGTTTATCCGAATAGAGGCTCAGCGAGGTTTTACAGCAGACGGAGGTGTAATAGCTGATCAAGCTGATGTTTATAATTGGGAATGCACGTGGTGGACATTTGATTCGATAATGCTGTGATTTACTGAAGAATGACATATTTCCCACTAGAATTACTTACAAACTACAATATTCAACAGAATACTTAGCATTCTCTGGCGAATGGTTTTAGAAAGCCGCAGGGTGACCTTGTCTCGTCCACGCTTTGATGGTAGCGCGACAGTAGCGCCGCCTCCTTGTGTATCTCAGGGCGAATTGCCTTTATAAAGATTTCCAAATTTTCCGAGCAATCGTTTTTATACTTACAGTGCTCTAAATCTTGCTTTAATATTTCAGCTTATCATGCGACAGGTCTGAATTTGCTACCAATATTTGTCATGAGAGGAACCAACTTGTTTTAGTTGAAAAATATTTACAAGATACGCTTTGGATGAGGGGTAGGAGTAAACAAGGAATGCGAGAAACAAGATGAGGACGAGAAAGAGCACCGAGTAAAGAAAGGACTAGTCTTCCTAGAGTGTCTAGTCTTTTTGGTTCTTAAGCACCACAAAGTTTAAATTTAAAGAAAAATTAAGGAGTATGTGATGTGTTCATATTGCAGACATCCGGGCTGTACGAACCTTGCAACTCTTGGCGAAACTTGTTCATCAACCAAGAGCAATGGAAGCAATGTTTGTTCCTCTGGTAAGTTTATGCAACATAGAGCTATCCTGAAAGCTTGAAAGTAAAATGCAGATATACCATCCCTCTCATAACTGTGTGCTACATTAGCTGAACTACAGATCACGTTTTCTTACAGGTCCGTCTCTCACGTGGATAAGACAACAATAGTTGCGGTAATTAGGTGAAGCAGCACTGCACATATTCTGTGGCTTAAATTCTTTGCCTTGTTTGCTGTGCCAGATGTATCGCAAAAGTTAAAACGGGGTTTGAGACAAAAAAAAAGGAAACTGTTTTCCACAAAATGATCTATAAATCACAGAGAGCTGAAAATTTGAGCAAAATGTGACTGAAGGTACAATCAAAATCTCGCTTTGCGTGAACATGGAGGTGCATGACTGGGTACTTTCGTGTTTATGGAAAGCATATTACGACTGTACATGATCGTTTGATAAGCACTAGGCGCTTCAATTTTTTTCTGGAGTGGTAAAGCCCAAGACAATGTATCACATTCAAAGGGCTCTTTAGTTATCAATATAATTTTGGCATACGGCGTGCAAGTGTGTCTGCTGCTCGCGCACCTACTGTGTTTGTTTACACCCGACTTGTAGACACATGCTTTCGTTTACGTCCCGGTTTTAGCCTATTACAGCTCGCAATAAAATGACGAGTCAGTGCATTTGTAGTGTCTCAGAGCATTTACAAGGCGTATCTTGATTGCTGTGCTTTCTTTCTTCTTTTTTTTTTCACCAAAGCTTGCACGAATGTTTTCACGCACAAAAGACACATTTTTGTTTGCTTGAACGTCTATAGCGTAAGTGTTTCAGACTGGATGATGGGCAGGCCTGGCTTGCTCCAAACTGTGCTATTGTGACCCTAAACTGCTGCTCCGGACTGTCTTTTTCTATGCAGGAAGGAGAGAAACCGTGTACACCATGCATCGCTTACAGTGGCACCTCTGTTGAGCAGGCAGACGACCTGTTCCTTTGCATCGAGAAGCAGCAGTTACTGCGTGTGATTGATGCTGAGCAAGGCATTGCTGCAGTGATGGCGGCATACTATCTTTTTGACATCAACTATGCTACAGCAGCACACGGTTTATGCTGCGTTGTAGAACATTTATTGTTTGGTGTTCGTGTTACAAAACCAAGGTGCGCAACACAGCGCTTCATCTCTTCTTACGTGGCAGAGTTCTCCAGTGTTCAGCTGCAGGCTTCTGCCAAATAAGCGATGATCTGCTCACAAACCAACGTGTTTTAAAGAAACAATAAATTTTTCGACTAATTGTTCTGCTCTGTGTGTTCTTTAAATGACTATACTCGAGCATAGCTTTCTGTGGCAATACAGCCGGAGCTGAGGATGGCGAGTGGCAACTGGGAGACAGTGCGGAGCGCAGCCATTGGCTGCGATATGAAAGTAGCCGATGACTGCGCTCCGCACCGGCGCCCAATTAACCCCGGTCACCCACAGCTCCGATTGCATTGCCACAGAAAGTTGTCCTCGAGTATTCCAGACCTACAATGACCACCAGAAGTATCGCATGCATCAATAAGGCTCAATAGGGGTTATAAGGCTTCCTAAAATTTGCACCCTTTTAGCACCCTTATAACACCCTTATATCAAAGGGTGGTGACAGGCTGCAAACACCCCTTATTGATAAAGGTGCACGTTGAACCACAACACCCATGAAAAGGGGTGTGTAGTCATTCGGAAGCACCCTTTTTTAGGGGTGCAGGGGGTGAGTTATAGACACGAAAATGCACCTTTAAGGGTGCAAATTTTTACAGTGCACGTCAGTCGAATCCACGTCGCCTGTTGGGTAAGAGCTACCTCCACCAGCACCGCGATCGTAAACAATAAATAGACGGCGAATGTTTCCTAAAAGTTTTGTTAAATAATATTCAGATCCACATTTTGTAGCATAATTAGAGATGTGACGAAAATTGCCAAATTTGATAATGCTGAGAGCCAAGCGCAATCTATCGTGTGTAAACGAAGCAAGAAAAAGACCCTACTGCGCCTGCGCAAAGGGCCGACGCGTCGTTGGTCGCGACCACGGTGTAGTTTATTTTCTTACGTGTTCTTCTGCGCGTTTATTTTTACGTGTTCTTCTCGCGCGTCCCGACTTCAAGCAGCAAGGAAAAAGTGCTGAAACAGACCACGACGAACAAGAACGCTGGATCCACAAACACCCGAGAGAAGCTACAACGGCTACGAATCCACCGAGCTCGGCAGATAGGCCTCAGCGGGCACTCCGACTAGTGCTGCGTTGCTTTAACGGTCCTTGGCCAAGACCGTCTGCCCACGACCGGTTGGCGTGCTGAATGGAATATGCCCGCGCGGCCATTGTGGACCCGTCCCGTATTATAGTTTGATCGCTGACCTCAATTTTAGATTAAGAGTTGAGGTCAATCTCTTTCCCTTGTTTTCCGAGGCAGTGTTGACGAAGTCGAACACTGTCGTCGAAAAGGGTCTCGTCGATTCTATCTTCTTGTTTTGTGTGATATAGAGCTCAAATACACGCCGTATGGATTACCTTCGTAACACGGTATGTACACTTTGTTATTAGTATGCCATTTTTATTCTGACACGACTGCACGTCACTGTCAAGCTATAACAGTTCGTGGGAGCTACGTGCAATGCCGGTCCAGCCCTCCTTTGCCGAGTGGCACGTCAGTATCGAGTTGCAATCGTAAAGATCGGTCCCGAAGCGCTTACCAACAGCACGAATACAGCACTTCCATCAAACGCGCGCGTCCGCTCCGAGTGTGAACAGGTATTTACGTGGCTCTTGCTGACACTGTCGTAGTTCAAACGTATCTTTTTTTAACGTCGGCTTGCTTCCTGCATCTCCTAGGCCGCGAAAAACGCACGGGCAATTTGTTTGTTTGTTTCCATCTATGTCGCTTTGCAAACGACTGACACGGACCGCCTTTATCAACAATCACAGTTGGGTTGACTTTGGAGTCTTCACCGGAAGACTCGCCGCACTTCCCAACAGGCATACCGGCGTATGGGACTAGTCCCATGCTGTCGATGTAGCGCAACGTATCTCAATGAATTTCGCCAGCTGCGATGTGTCCATGGCTATCGCGGCGATGAGGGGCGCCGATTCAGAAAATACGTCGGTGACATCAGCGCGGTAAAACCTACCGGCGCACCCCAAGTCGCCGCCGCTGATGCTCCCATTCTACAGCCGAGAGAACTTCCGGTTCCGGAAACAGGGTACGTCACGACCGTCAAAATTACGCCGCAACTTGTTTTGCGGTCAGTTGAGAGAAAGAAAAAGTCGATGTTTCATTAATTTTTGTGCAGAAGTTAATAAACTGAGACGAAAACGGATGCCTGTTCGCGCATTCAGTGAACGTTGAGGTTTTAATGTAAAAGTTATCTGGCAAAAGTAAAAAGGTAATTTCATGGTCCCTTATACTGCTGAAGTTCGAAGCTCGTACGTTTCAAAGCTGGTGTGACGGTCTCTGAGAAGTGAGGAGAAGGGTATCAAGCGGCGCCAACGCCAGGTCCCAGGGCGTTTTGCCCGAGTTGGTGCCGAATACTGCAGGGGAAAGGGGAGACCAAAAACTACCTCCGCGTGAGGCTATTGCGCCGCCTTATTCCCCCCCAACCCTTCCTTCGTGCGGCGGCGGCTGCATCACTCCAGGCTCCGTCTCTCTCCTTTATTCTTCTCGAATCTTTATTCCTCATCCCTCTCTCCTGACGCTTCCGTTCCAATAAAATACTTAGATGGGCCAGTTGGCACATCATAGCAAATAAGCGCCGAAGCAGCACGGACCAAGAGTAGAATAACAACGACACAGGGCGCACTCTCAGCTGAATTTGTATTAGGAAAAACTAACAAACATATACCAGGGGTAGTCAACCTGCGGCTCCCGAGCCTAATGCGGCTCTTCGCTTGTTAAAGCACTTCCTCAAAAAGACAAGTGGAACGCGTTTTACATCGAAAGACAGGTTGTGGTTTGGTAGTCTTGTACTACTGCTACCTTACGTACAGTTTCACCGCTTTTGACTCGCATAGATTGAAATTGATAATTTTTGTAAAAGTCACGTCATAAGAATGTCGACTTATGTTTTAGCATTTCAAGTGTGTTCTGTCTTGAACGGGTGCGCGAAACTGAACCACTGGATTGAAAAGGAGGACGTCTGTCAACGGTTTTCGCGATGTTTATGTTAGTTTCGTGTGAGAATATGGACATCGCTGCATCTGTTCACAGCTGAGGCTATACCTCCTTATGCCTGCACTGGTCAAGCATTTCTGTTGCCTCGCCAGCATACAGTCCAAGCTGATAAAGGGTTTTGATAGGTCGTGTTTTCAGGAAACGGTGCTTCTATCGAGAGCTTGCGCTGCTGCAATTTAAAGGTATTGTCCGGTCTAAACCGGAAGTACCTAAGTTTTTGCGCTCGTTAGGTCTAGGGAGCCTCTATATAAACAAACGTCATTTTCATTTTGATATATAATGTCCGGCTGTTAATTAAACTAGTCCTGCGCGTGTGTACGAAACTGCACCCCGAATTTCTGCCAGTGTCAATGGCTGACATCCTGTCGTTACGCGTGACGTAACATCAGGCATGGGCTCGTCGGCTATGCAGGCGCTTCACGGACGCGGGGTTAGAGTATGCTCTTCGATTAAAGTTTTGTATTTTGTTTCTTCTTATACTCTATTTTAGGCCGCTCTCAGTTCAATTTCGTTTCTTGTAATAACAAAAAAAAGAGGCTCTATGGGAGAAGGGATGTCCAGAGGATTTAGAGGGATGGGAGTCGCCTTTCAGCGAGAGACCGCACCTTTGTACCACGGCGGCAGGGATTCTAAAAGATGGTGACGTCTTTCTGGTGACAGTCGCCGTCCAATGTTTCAATAACCTTGCCACTTGTTTTGGTTCAAAGCATGGGAACGTCAATGCTTCCAAACTTAAAGGGATACTTCAACAAAATTTGAAATATTCCCGTCGTGTTCAAAAATAGGTTGAATATGATCCACAATATCCGTAAATGACAATCGCACGTTTGGATTTTGATCCTGGTGGCTGTATTTTTCGTTATAAACGGCCCACTCTGGCAAGCGCTCGGAGAAGGCCCAGCTTAGAGCACGTGACATCAACGCAATCGTGACGTAGGTCGTCTCGAGACGAGCAAAGCTACGGCGAGGCTGACGTCGAGAAGATGGCCTAGTCGTTCCAGCCACCGAAGCGGCTGCTTTTGTACGAATTTTGAGTGACGGGTTAATCTTCTATAATCTTGTAGGGGGACAATAGCGACTTCTGCGACACACAAAAGGGATTCTCGGGAAGAGGGAGTTCCTCCTTCCCCCTTCTCTCGTCGTGGCCGGAGGCGAGACGACCTCCGTCACTAGCTGTCAAGGTTCCTAGACGAGCATTACAAACGAGGCGTTAGCGACATCCACCAGGTGCTCTTTGCTAATCGTTTAATTCGTTTTAAAATTCATTTTCGAGACTTTTTAACAAGATATTGGTATGTGCCATGTGATACTGCTCTTTTGAACACATATAGACCAAAAAATGAGCGCCGAAATTTCGTTGTAATCCTTTCTGTTGTTGACAGAATGAGAATTTATTTATTTTGAAGGGAAGGACGTGACCAGCTGGAGTAGATAGGGACGCTGAGGAAAAATCCTTCGAGCGGCGGCAGATCTTCTGAACGGATGTCTCTTTCCAGCGAGAGGGATGCTCAGGGTACGGTGAAGGTGATCTTAGCAGCTTCTGTACCAAGACTGCCCTAAGGCCGCTTAGCGCCTCCGCGCAGCGATACTAGGGAATTGTAGTATACCGTTTTTCTCCTCCGCTACGGTATCCGTGAAGAAAACGCCGCACCTGCGCATGCCCGCCGCCAGCCTTATTTGCATAGTTCAAGGTCTTGTGGGGGATTACGGAGCGCTATCCGGGTGCTTAGCGGGCTGCGGAAACGGTCTACTACAATTCCCCACTCGAGCCTTTTCTGCCCGGTCAGGGAACGTTAAAAGTGTCTTCCGAAGGAGTTTGAAATGACGCCGCTTATACACAGCTTTGTTGGGGTTTCTTTGCTACTTTTAAGTAATGTACAGAATAAAAATTAATTTGTTTTCCAACAATCATGCGGCCATTTTAAATCAAAAGTAACGAGTAACGGTAAACGTAATTTGATAGAAGACATCCTAAAATAGTAACGAATTTTTTTACTTGCTGGTAATTTGGCATTCTAGTGAGTACGTTAGTAAAAAAACTAACACGTTACCTGTAGCGTCCGTACTTGTAACGCGTTAGTTCCATCACTGCTTCATGGCGGCTTCGTGGGATATTCATAAGCCACATGCCAGGTCATCTGCATCAACATCGACATCACTTCCGGCGCAAGCTAAAAGCAAGTGGCAGCCTGCTTTGCCTTTCAGTGGGTATGTGAACGTACCAGCAATGCAGTCGTCTAAGCCTTTTCGCTTCTTCATGCAGGTTGATTCATTTCCATCTTTGTACTGTAAAAATTATGACAACCTCTGTCACATTGTACTTCCATGACCACAAGTGTTTTTAGCGTCTTTTAAAGGGTGTGTTTGTCTCTTTGTATCACGCCTGAGGTTACTTTTGTCTAGTGACATCAAGCTAAAACCCGGTCCTCTTAAGGATATGAAAGAAAAACAGATGCCCTATGTGATTTCATTGCTTCAGGACCTTAGCGGCCACTCAGTTAGACTTGAGGAAGGGCAATCCCTGTTCCTTGACGCTGTGGGTGCCATCAAAAACAACCAGCAGTCAATTGAAAATGAGGTGACCGACATCGATCATACCAGACTCGCTACCGTAAACCAAAATATATCCAGCGTCTACACCTTTCAGCAGGAATTAAATGCCATAAGCTAAACCGTCGAATCTCTTGCCAAAGAAAACGCCAGGCTTTGCGCTAGCTTTTCCTTATCAGAAGACCGTTCCCGTAGAGATAACTTAATTTTTTTTATGGAATCCCCGATTCGTTGCCTGAAACGTGGTCGATGTCAAATGTCAAGGTATGCGAAATAATAAAAAGAAAAAAAAAGCTTCACCTTTACATTTTCTCTGAAAGTGTTTTCTGTGCACATAGGCTTGGTCGTGTTTTTAGCGCCGATTAGTGGCGCCCGATTATTGTAAACTTTTCGTCTTTTAAGCCTCAAGAAATGTGCTCCTTTCTAAACCCGAACTTCGCGGTACTAACATTTCCATTTGCGAGGACTTCTCTATTGAAACTCGCAATGTCAGAAAAATATTGAGTCTGGTAAGGCGAGTAATGAACCTTTTAAACTACGCGATACTAAGCCATGTAAACAATATACAGTAAACGACTCATTTTTCGCGGGCTCAATATTTCGCGATTTAGGTCAAAGCTGAAGTTTTGGAATAATTCGCGGGTTCTAATTTTCGCGATGATGTGGGATCTCAATATAGATTCTAATGTGTTTACATTTTGCCGGAAATGTTCGCGGAGCTATTTTTCGCGAGTTGTAGGTGATTCGCGAAATTCACGAAAATTAGGTCCTCGCGAAAATTAAGTCGTTTACAGTATGCTATTTGTGATGTCCCAACGGTAATTGCATTCTTAAACTACGACTTAATTACACTCCGAGTAACGAAATTCCTGATGTTGAAGTCACTAATATTTCCACAGCATCATCGTCACAATTAAAACAGAATAATCAGCTTGATGGCCTCATTCATTTTCCTAGTGCAATCCAGTGTTATTTAGTAATATCCGAAGTGTCATTCGAAACCGTGATGATTTGGCGTCGCTAATCGATCCGTCATCTAGTGATATTGTGGTTTTGACCTGAAACTTCGCGAGTGTGAAATTTTGAAGTGTGAAAAGTGCTTTAACTTTTATCGTTGTGACAGGTCATCAACAAGACGGGACGGGGTTTTAATAGCAGTGAACGAATCTCTTGAATCTTTTTGCGTAATCTTTGCTACCTCACTCGAATTTGTCTGTGTGCGACTACAGTGTGCATATAAAAGTGTCATCCTGTGCGTACGTGATCGACCGCCTGAAAGTCCTATGAGTTTTTTTGGGCATTTACATGATGTTCTTAATGCCATATGTTCTCAATTCCCAGCGGCACCACTGTTTTTATTAGGCGATTTTCATCTTCCGCACATTGATTGTTGCGGTACATTCCCCTCTGCTAATTTCAACTCTTCGCCCTATTTGGACTTCTTTAACTTTTGTTCTGATTTTAGCTTAACACAGCTTGTTACTGAACCTACCCGAATTACTGATTCAACTTCCAAGGCATTATATCTTGTTCTTACTGCTACTTTGAATCTTATCTCTGATATTACTTATATGCCAGGCATCACTGATCACTCGACGTTACATTTCTATTTACAACTGTGTGCGCTTCCCATAAAAGTGTCAAGCAGTTCTTTAATCAAAGCAACGCTAAATTTGTCATAGTCAACAACGAGCTAGCTCTATGTCTTGGTGAATTTTCGCATAACATAAATGAAATATGTTTAAAAGTAAAGTGAACTCACTCAATTCCTCTTTCATTTCACTTAGACCTGTCACTTCAAATCCCCCGTCCCTCTGGTTTAATGTCGCCTTTAAAAGATAATCCAATAAAAAGAAACGTCTATTGCGATCGGCGAAAAAATTTCTAACCATGGCGAAGATAGGGAATCTTATCGCTGTACAGTCGAAACCTATTAGACAGCTATCGCGGAAGCCAAAACCACTTTCTTTAGTCATTCATTACCTTCCGTGTTGTTACATGTTACGTGTTAAACATTGTTGTTACGTGTCGTTGAGCCAAAAATCGTTCATATCGCTTACAGATCTAAATGGAGATGTCATACCCAATACTCAAAGTGCCAATGTTTTAAACGATTTTTTGTAAGCTTCTTTTCTTGTGACTTGCTTGTCTCTCCCTATTTACCCTTCTCACAGTTTCTGCCTATGAACCCTTTTTGCGTTTGGTTTCTTCTAAACGCAAAAGTCAAGTTTCTTCCTCTTCGGGTGTCGAAAATATAACGTCTATTTTTCTAGAAAAACAAACAAACAAATATATAGCCCCATCTTTCTTACCAAGATTTTTGAAGTCACTCAACTTTTCCACACTCCCTAAAATAGGGAAGGTGGTTTCACTTCATAAGTCAAAAACATAGTCCTATTACCTACCGGCCAATCTTAGTAATTAGTACACCCTGTCAAATCATGGAGCATATCGTTTATTCGCACTGTGTTAATTTCCTAGACGCTAACTCACTCTTTAAACCCTCAGCGTTGTTTCGTAAATTTCGTTCCCGTGGGACCTAACTTTCGTCTTTCACTAATGACCTCCTTTCTATTCTCGATCGAGGATCCCAGGTTCATTGCGTGTTTCTTGGTTTCTGCAAAGCTTTCGGGGGGGGGGCGAATCTCAGGAGATTCTGCAGCGCAAGCTTTCGCTCCACGCTTCGAGCAGAGACGCGTTAGGTCAATGATGTGCTGCGGATGTATCATTTCTACTTCGAGGTTTAGCGCTGCCCGAGCTTGATTTTGCAGACTGTTTGCTTGCTTACAGTGTTGCGTAAAGTACATCGAAAAAGTATTTGAAGTAAAGTACAAAGTCAATCACAGGTTATGTACTTCTAGCTATCGTAAGCACACCGGGTCCGATGTATACTCTCCGGCAATAGTGAAAGACCCACTGCGGAGCGCGTGGCGAGGCGGCGGCTGGCGGGGGCGCTGCGAGCGCCTGGGCAATTCCACTCTGCTTCGAGGGGACGCTCACTCGGGCTCAGCTAAAGCGCAACGCGCTTATCAGATTGTGCTGAGCCCCGAGTGAGCGTCCTCCCCTCGAAGAAGAATGGAATTGCCCGGAGCGCTCGCAGCGCCCCCGCCAGCCACCGCCTCGGCCACGCGCTCCCAGTGGGTCCTTCCTATTGCCGGAGACTGTACTTGAAGTAAAGTACTATAAACACAACATATTTTTAAAGTAAAGTACAAATGCTTCTTAACATAATCTTTTATGACGCCCTTTCATACCGTCATTTTTCTTACTATATTTTATCTGGTATGCATTGCTCCAGGAATAATCGAAAAAGCATCTGTTTTTTTGTGTTTTTTTTCGGAAATAGCGGCAAATATTGGATAAATTCAAGCCGCCACGGAGTAGTTGTTTTACTCTCGCGGTAGAACTATTTATCACAAGACACTTATAAGGCACTAATTTTTATCGGTCTTATAGCTGCCGTTACTTCACCCAGAGATGACGTCTCGAAAGACGATAACGCGTTGCTTACATGACGATACGCCATTTTTTTAAACATATAAAATAGCGCAAAAAAGACAAGGACAAGAAGTATACAGGACAAGCGCTATTTTTGTTTCCAAATTTAGGGAATGTACTTTAAAGTCGGAAATTTTAAATTCTTCAGAAATTACCAGAAAAAATACTCTAGAAAAGTATAAGTACATGCGCAGAAAATGTAGTTCAAGTAAAGCATAAGTTTTCTAATCCTATTTGAAATAGTACTGTAAGTACCATGTTCTTAAAATACCTACTTTTTTTTCTTTTTCTTTTTTTCCTTTTTTGCAAGAACGCTGGGGGATTTATTCAGCTTCTCGAACGATATTCGCATCGCGAAAGACTCGCATATTCTGAGTTTTGGGAGGAAAGGCACGCAAAGAGGTCATCTTTGCATTGCCCTTTAGCACGCTATCCTTCAAGTACACCACAAACTACGGGAGCACCAGATGGGCTTCAGAGTGGGTGCTGCATTTCGTTGACTCTTTTGTGGGAGGCTGCAGCGTGTACACCTCGTGTAGTGGGTGAGAGTTCCTACGTTGGGGAGAAGCGGGGACAAACTCTTTCTTTAAATACGGCAAGTTTCCTTGAGCTTCGGGACACAAAAAAAAAGCCAGTCTTCGGCGCTAATCCCGCATTTACTGGGCCTCCAGTCATGACGTGTATGTCCGCTCCCCACGTCTCGTAGCAGGGTTGTTGCAGTGGGGGGCTCGTCAAAATTTTAGAGGGTTTCGGACCCTCCAAACCACTTTTTCTTCCCCCCCCCCTGCCTACGCAACATGCTTCCCCCTTCTTGCAAATATCAGCTGACCTTCCAGCATCCTATCTATTTTTGTGCAGGAATGTTTGTTGACCAAGAAACCCACCACTAAATTCGAAAGTAACGCTGCGTGTTCTTTGCGTTACTCGGTGCCTTTTCACGGGTGGTAATGCTCAATGACAATAACAGCGTGATGACCTCATCAAAGATTTGAAGACAAGGTGGCGGCTCCGTTAGCAGACGCAAGAGTTACCACCAATCTGTGAGGCCCGCCCAGCAACATTCAGGGATTTTACTCTGGAGCCACCGCTGCCTCTTCAGCGTTGTCTTGTTGTTCAGCACTGGAGCTATGAACCGGCAGAAGTAAACACCTAAGGTTGTTCCTCAGCTAGAAAACATCACAATTTATTAATCTCATACGCGATGTGTCTCTTTAACAGTCGGCCAAGTCAGTGCAGAATGACGAAGGAAAGAAGATTCACACTGCAGACATCGAAATCTAAACTACTTCTAAGAAGAAAAAAATAAAAAGCTGGGATGACTGACACCCGAAGACGCAAATGCAGCTGTACTCCATTCACCCTCATTAATCTGAGACGTCATTGGTCTCGTCTTCATACGCCTCAGCCCCTAAACAAGTTTTAATACTCATTGTGTATACGGCGTGTCAAATTCACGAGAGAAAGAATTTCAATCGCAGCATAATATTGGAGGGGTTGAAGTGGACGATAAATCTCATGTACTGATTCTCCAGGTTGGCTCTGAACATTACCTGGTTTGGGTGATCAGTGCATACTCACCTCATGTAAATCTTAATTTGACTCTTTTGTGCCTCACTTGCAATACCTGGTTTCAAATTTCGCACCCAGTTTCAGCTTGCTGAATATATACGTAGTGAAAGGTACAAACAAGTATTGTCGCTTTTCGTTCTTTACTGTTTATTGACCGCCGTCTTTCTAAACCTTGCAGATCAAACTCGGCAGGAATTTTGACGCAGATGTGAACGACACTTCGCTGCCTTGCAAAGGTGGCCTGTCACTAGCCGAGTACACCTTCGGCGGGGCAAGGACTTTGTGCTACATTTTGTCTTTACACAAATGCGACAGAGCCAGATCAAATGAGATGACTACAGTTGAGCCTGCTGCGCGCAAACTTTCCTCTGTCTGTCTTGCCTTACTTTGCCGACCAACCCCCCCCCCCCTCTCAAAAACATACCGGAGGCTTTCATCCATTTATTTATTTAAACTATATAATCCCTCTAAGTATGTCTTAATGCGTAGAAACTGGATAGTGTCTGTACTTTTGTTTTATTATGTCAAATTGTCTGGAGATGGTGTATTTCTAAATCTGTGAAACAACGTGTCCCATGTGCGCATATTATTTATTGTTCGCTGAAGTAATGGCAGATCTAAACATTTCTTACTACCATGCTAACAACCGCAGATGCTTAAAACACTGGTGACTACATGACCGCCAGAGAAGAGGCCGGCCATCAGCAGTCACAAGATGGTTCACAAGCCCCTCCGGTCGTAAGCAGTCGCAAGTGTGTGAACTGCCAAAATTGATTCCTTTATCACAGTCCTCTCATATTGGGCCTACCAAAACTATCTGCAACCGTGTTAGAAGCGCACATATATGAGTGCTTCGAACACGTCCGCAAACAGTTTTGGTAGGCCCAATATGAGAAGACACGAGAAAGAAACGCGCTTCAGACGGTGTTTGCACACTGCCTTTTGCTTGGTGTACGGGCAGTGTTACCGGGACTTTACGGAGCGAGTCAAGAAAACGTCAGCAGATGATTAGTCTGCTAACGTAAGTGAACAACCGAATTCGTCTGCTGCGAAGCGTCATTCGCAGACAAAACGAAAACAAGAAAACACTTTCACGTATTCTGGTGACGGACCGGAATGAAGGCAGCCGTCTGCTAAAAGCCGAGTGCCGGGACGATGTGGTACGGGACGCCAGCTGAAACTATAATGGTCTGCTATACTTCCCGTTCGATGCGATCGACAACGAGCGCTCCCTCTGCAAATCTCAAGCTCTGCTGCCGTAGATAGCTCAAAGTCTCCTATGCATGTAGTACATCGGGACAAATACATTAATTACCGCGAGACTCCTGTCACCATCCGTGTGTTAATGAGTAATTCTCACCAAAAGAACTCGGAAGCCAACTAAAGATGTATCATTGGTCGGTAACTCTCGCCCAGTAAAACCCTGGGATGTCACCTTCAATCAGTACCCGAGAATGCTATCGCTCTAACCATGGACCAAACACCGACCGCTTAATCTGGTTTTGAAAAGAAGGACGTTACCTTGTAGCTTAGCTGGTAAAACAGGCCTCAACAAAATCTGTTATAATCGCCATGTTCCAACCTGAACCATTCCCTCACGGTCCGGGAGGGCGTTACAGAGGAGATGGATAGAAGGTGTTGAAAATGCGTAAACAAAACCACGAACGAACTAACGAAGGATTAGAAAAGTGTTCAGCCATGGCGGTCTTGAAGATGAGACGTCTCTAAAGGGAAGCTAAAGCGGGTATGTATTTGAGGAAACAAACTTAAAACGTCTTAATTTGGCTTCCAGGAAACAAACAAGTACCGCTGAAGGCCATCCTTCCCGGAGCATGCCGTCATAAAAGGAGCTTTCGGAATCTCCGCTTTTGCGTATCTTCAGTTCCTATCGAAGCTATGCACGCGCACACTTGCTATTTTTAAAAAAGGTCAGAAAAATATGTCACGACTGGTGCCAGTGCGGGGGAGTGGCAAGCTTGCAATTGCACGCGCTGCCACGCGAGCGACACGTGCTTGGCGGCCGAAAGATCCTATTATGCATAACGACTATACTTCGTCTCACCTTAGTATGGACTATTGTTAGCCGCGCGTGCTAAAAACGCGAGCTAGTCGCTTTGAATGAAGCCGCAGCGGCTGCACGAGCGCTCGTGCACCAAGTGCTCTAGTCAAGGCAATCAAGGCTGGTCGCTCGCGCTAGCACAACCTTCGCGGTTAGTCCATGCTAGAGTGAGACGAAGTATAGTGGGAGGCTTTTCGTATTTTCTCGCGTTTGGTTACATTTTCGAAGAAAACGAACGCAATATTCAGATTTATTGAATAAAACTACGCTAGAATCAACCTCTATCTCATTTTTATTTTTTAAATAAGTGTTTCAGCTAAGGGAGAGGGGAGTGCCACTCTAAGCTCGTCTTGAGTCAAAAAAAATAACAAAAAAGATATTGTCTTGCAATAGAGGCTGTAAATTTTATACTGGAGATGAATGGTAATGAATTTATACTGGTGATCAATTAGCCAAGTTATAACTTTTTCTAATATTTCTTGGTGATGTAAAGGGCTCTTTAACAATGCGGGTCTCCAAGGAACTCGTGAACGTGAACCAAGTATCTTAGCTGAAACCAATTTTTCCTAAGTGAGGCCCTTTATATTAGTTTTTGGTAAAAGCGAGGATGACTGATTGATCTACACTGCATATCATTTTATAAATGATAGCATTAGTCGCGTGGATGCAGCACTGACGCAACCGGCTAACATTTTCCTTCTCCCTAGTGGTTAAACGTTGCAGATATAATGAAACATATTTTGGAAATCAAAATGGGTCATTGGTATTTGGCTAAAACATACACACTTGGAAATGGTATAGTCCCATAGGACTTAATTTTTTCGTGTCCTTCAGATTGAAATTTCACGCAGGTACTCTCGTACTGACAAAGGGGTGTTGTTATCCATGCCCTGTTTAATTTTGAAAGTGGCCTTCAGTTCTTAATTTGATTAAACTGAACTGCAAATGCGCGTTTCCCCGTTTGTTGCCTTCTTTTTTCTCGTTTCTAGGTGGTAATTCCTAATCATTTAGTGCGCAGTTTAATCAAGCAATGACTAGCCAACTAGATCAACTCCAAGCACTGGTACCATTCAGTTTTAGTTTTGCTCATCGAATGTGACGATATTTGAGGGCAGGTAAAGTAACTTTGTGTTGGCGTCTGTATTCTAATACTTTTCTTTTAAAGTTTGCAGGCCAAGCCAACCGGAAATGCTCTTAACGCAAATGCGAGGGACCCTTACGCTTCCTAGGAAGGAGTGCCAGCCACCAGAAAGCTCAGCTTTGGCATTACCAGACCTGTGGGCTACATTTTCTCCCAGATGAATGGAACCAAGTAGTCAGATCAAATAAGGACAAGCCACAGCTCAGCCAACTACATGCGACATTTTTATTCCCTTTCCTACCTTCGTTCGCCTGCACACCGTGTCCGTTTTGTTGACGTGTGATTTCCAAAACCTATGGCGGTGATGCACCGTACAGTTGATGGTTTTGTGTCATGCCTGCCTTTTTCAGCACTACAGAGCAGGTGCGACGTAACCAAACCACGCCCCTCGATCGTATCCAGTTGTCTTTGTCGATTTGTGTGGGTCTGTATCGACGTAATCCTTAAACACGTGTTTAAGGGTGAAGTAAAATGTTTGAAGCACGTGCTTCATAGAAAAGGATCGCTTTTATGTTTGATTCGCGTGCATTTGTAAAGTCGACGTTTTCGGTATATTCAGTATCCAATTATGACGCGTGTGTTTGTTCGTGATACGATTATTTCACTTTTTTGAATTACAGCGCAATATCAATGTAAACCCCTGAATTTCTCTACATTATCAGCATGATGTGTGTTTGCATGTTCCTTAAGTTCGTTCTGATTGGGTTTCTGTATTGGTGTAGTATAAAAAAAGGAGCTAAAGAAAATTTGATCTTTGGTCCTAACAGAACTTACCCACGCAGCATTCGACTCCGAAAGAAAGAGAACGGACTGCGAGGACAAGGGGGCGGAGCTCTCCTTCGAAGGAGCCGAATCGCAGAGGCAACCATGGAAGATGGACCAGGAGTGGAGGACAGACGGCGGTGCGACTTCTGCCCCCAATCTTATGGCGCCCACAGAAATAACAACACCAGGTATGAGAAGACGCACACGGGACAACACTCATCCAGCTTCGCACCTTCTTAGCACACCCTCACGTATTCATGAACGGTCCCACACGGATAGAAAACCTTTTCTAGGCTCGGTTTTCCAGAAGGTGAAAAACCGTGAGGAGTCTGATGTGGTACACAAAGTTTTTCCCACGTGGAAACTTCATTAAGTTTTAATTAGCGGCCTGCACCAAATCGAAAAATTATACCGCAACAAAACTCAATGTCTTTTCTTTTACGAAAAAAGGGCGGGGGGGGGGGCTGAATGAAGGGGTTACATTTCAAAGTCCAAGAACTGTACAACTCAAGTGAAAATAATAATAATAATATTAATAATAATAATAATGTTTATTTTTCCATCAAACAAATGATGGAGGGAGACCGAGGAAAAAGCTGCATCATGCAGCTTGACGAGTCCCCGAGCTGGGCTCAACTGAAGGAATATTCACTCCGAGCACTCGAAGTTGCGATTGATACATATTATTTGATATCAGAGAAATGTACCATGCTGAGTTGCTTATTTATATTACAAAATTGTATTTTTTTACCTTTAGTTCCGGATGATCGAGTAGCTCTCACAAATGCTATAAACTATTTTCGACGCATGAAATAGCCGAGACATGTTTCGCTGGTTCAAATGATTGAAAATTTTTTCACAACATTATTTGTGTCACCGAAGTTTAGCTTTAGACTTGGAAATGTTCATATTAATGTCGATAGAGAACCGCGTTTTTCGCTGTTTCAAATCGCTCGTAAAATAATCGCTGTGTACCTTAGCGATTTTTCAAGTTTCTAAGGTGCACAACGATCATTCTACGAGCCTTTTGAATGCTTTGTTGTGTAACCTAATAATCTCTGGGTGTGCGAACGACCCTTCCAGCGTTGCTTAATACACAGTAACGATCATTAAGAATGTCAACACGCTATCATCCAGCGCTCCGTACTGGCAGCGTTATGCAGCCGCAGTGTTGTAGGCGCTACCGTAAAAAAGTAAAGAAATACGTTACTCGTTACTTGCGAAATAAAGGAACGCGGTACCATTACCGACAGAAAGTAACGCACGTTACTTTTGCGTTACTTTTTATTTGTAAATTGACTGTAACACCGCTCTTGTAGTAAATTGGCGACCGCGTGTTTCGACACTGGGATGACAGGCGCGGGCGTTGGGGTTTTTCTAAAGCGGAAATTTTTGCGTGGGAAGAAGACAATTTACAATTTACAATTTCTAAGTGAGAGTTATAAACGAATAAAAATAATGTGTCTCTCTACCTGCACCACCAAACGGTATAACAGGTTTAAGCCAATAAAAATAAATGAAAAGAGTCAAAGTCTGACCAAATCTCGTGAATTTGAAGAAAAAGCCAATCTTGAAAATAACAGGGGAGACAGCGAAACCCTGGGTGGGGAACGAACTTGGAAAAAGCAGCAGGCATTTATTTTATATTTGTACTGTTCTTGTAAATTTCTTCTAGTATTATTTCTATTTTTTCCGGGTTCCCCAGGTCTCCTGTCTCGTGTCTTGCTTGGGAAGGAAGACGAGGATCCAACTTCTTTTTTTTTTTTGACCTAAAAAGAAGAAATTATAATACAAAAATGTAAATTTGAAATGTACTTAAATTTTTCACGAATTATATTTCTTTTGTCTATTATCTTTGTAACATAGTTATATATATATATCTTTTCCTTATGTTCCTGAGACCCTCGCCGGGCTATGCGCAAGCGCACCGCCCTTCGAGGGTGAGGGGGATTTAGCCCTCAGAGGGATCGGATTAATGTTTGTCTGTAAGTAACTATTTATTTTCCAGGTAAGCTATTGTGTTTGTTTATGTAGTGTTTTGTGATCTGTTTTTTGATTGAGATGAGTTAGGAATTAATTCGAGCTAAGGCAAATTCTAGAGAAACAGTTTAATGGGTGAGGTTATTGGCAAAGTGGTTTCGAATTTATGAGCTATAGTTTAGATGGTGTGCAAAGCGAAACTGTTTTGAGAATGCCAGGTGATATGGTGCGCTGTTTATATGCATTGGCAGGAGGGTTTCCTTTTCTTCTTCTTTGTCGGGGGCTATTTAAAGGTGCTTGGAGAATCTTTAAATTGTTTTCGTCTTCTTTTCTTTTCAATATAATATATTTGCATTAGAGGTTAAAGTTTTTAGAATTAATCGTTTTAAATCACTTTTATCTTGTCATTTTAGCTCTATTTTAGGTCTAGATTTAATCTAGATTTACATTTTTACAATTTTATTTACATTATGTACATTCTTATTTACATTATTTACATTTATCTTTACATTTTGAACCTTGCTTTATTAGACTGTTTATTTTTATTACTAGTGAAGATTAGATGTTGTTTATTGTTTTTGTTCGTATTTGAAAGCAGATTTAATGTCTGTTTAAAGCATTTAAAAGATTAAGCAAAAAGAAAGGCTTACTTAGTGCACCCGACGTTGCCTACACTACACAACATTTATTTTAAACTATTTACATTATGTACATAATGCAACCTATTTACATTAAACTATTTATATATGTTTTATATGGTCATTTTGTAGAATGTTAATATTGGTGATTTGATGCAGAATTCTATTTGATTTGAAGGGTTAGTTGTGATTTTATAATATATAGATGTCCAGCGAGTATTTTCAGAAGGAGAACTTTATAATTTTGGTAGTGTTATTTCTATCGATATTGTAAGTATCCAATAATTGATAGATGAGCCCCAGAGTCTGGGTCACAGGAGCTCCAACCTCAAGAGTTTAGATTCCGGTTTTAGTAACAATATGGTTAGATTATGGTTAAGTTTTGGTGGAATTATGGTTATTTTAAATGTGTTGCCTGTTCTTAATTGTGTGTATTATAGAAGGCTTGTTATCATTTTATGGGGTGTTTTGGTATACTGCTGGGAGACATTACTATATATGTATTTTGATCTAGATTTACAAAAAGTTGAAATTTTATAAGAAGAACTATCTTACCGGTTTTGTTTTTATTTTCTAAGTGTTTTATAGAGTAGCAGGCATAATCTAGAAAATATGTCGAATGAGTGCAACAATTAATTACTTGAATCATGTACTACGTTTCAGCTTAAATCTAGACGCGGCCGACGCTACGAGCTAATGGGACTAATCAAGCAGTGTCGAAATTGCAAGTCACGGGGCCTTGTGTGTTTATTTCAGCGATGACAGAACGCGTACAGAAACACAGAGAACACCATGATGCTTCCCTTTTCCCTCTTTCTGATAATTCCCATCAGCTCGTAGCATGAACTGCGTCTGGACTTCAGGTAAAGTGAGGTACAGAAACTGGTAAAAATATAGGTGTCCTTTTTTCAAGTTTTCAGAAGATGTAAGGAGTAACGTAAGTATGGTAGCTGTTAAAGTCTTGGAAAAGCAACGATTACTTTACCACGTTACTGAAAAAAGTAAGGCGGTACCGTTAACGACGTTACTTGTAACACGTTACCGCTCACTGGTTAGGAGAACGCGCAAGCCACCACAGCTGGGACACCATGGGGCTGCCAGAGTCGAGTCTTTAACGATCGCCTGTAGACCTTTACAAGCATCGCGACTGAATCTTTTAACTTCTGAAATGAATGGATACCTACTTTAGGCCGCACCGGCATAATGTAGGTATACTGGACCATGTTCCGAACAATAAAAAATGCGCCGACCTTTCTTGCTTTCTCGTTCATCCCAACAGACTTGGTCGGAGCATACCATGGCGACAAAGTGGATACCTTTGACCGTGACAGCCGCAGGGGTGACACCTCTCCCCAGACCAACTGGTCGGAACCACACAAGCAGCAAACGCACCGACAACCGGACAAGCACCCGTGCCGCTTCTGTCCTCATTCAAGCTATTCCGCAACGAGTGTCGCCATCCACGAGAGGACTCACACTGGCGAGAGGCCCTTCAGTTGTGGTGTTTGCGGGAAAACATTCACGCAGAGGACTCACTTGATAGTTCACTATAGAATCCACACCGGAGAGAAGCCGTACAGGTGCGAGACCTGCAGTAGAGCGTTTACGGCTAGTAGCGGTTTACACAAACATCGGACTATGCATCACAAGTGACTGAAACCCTCACGTGCATCGTAGCTCTGGAGGGGATTTAAACTAAATGCTTGAGCACCGACGTGTGTTCATTTCGTTTGGCGATAGACCTGCGGGGGTTCTACTTGCGTGCACTGTAGGTTTCGCACGGTTCAAAATATTTCAGCCTATTATTTATCGTCCATTTACCTTAGACGAAGCGACCATTCTTCTTTTTTGGACACGAAAAAAATTATTATTTGAAGCCTACTATTTTTTATTCATTTAGTGTCATTAATCACGTGCTGCACCTGGAGTCTCTGGGTTGTCTGTAGGGTCACTTATGTTCCATACAAGTAGGCCTACTCATGACCATAAATATACGAATTAATAAAATAACTAATTTCTTTCAATAGCAGCAATCTTGGATATTGCAACTGCTAAGAAAGTATAAGAAAAACCGAGTAATGTGGAGGGGTCAACACAATTTTAAGATGTAAAAATAAAACAATATTCAAAACTATTTAACATACCAAGCTGGAAACTAATGCTTCGCCTCATAGGACTGGAACAGAAAATACACGACTCGAAGATTTAGAAATGTAATTTCCTATCTCATTTCGTAATATTCTTCGTCCTTTTTCTTTTTGACCGGTTTGAGTTTCTGAATTCCGATGACATCATTCAATGTGCTTCCTACATGAAATACTTGTATCTGTGTCCTTCTTTTGCATGATTTTATTATTCTGTTGTTTTGTTTTTTTTTGCGCATTGACGAAGACGGTTTTGATCATTTAGGATATTCATACTTTTAGTGCTATTCATTTGGTATTCATATATACTTCGTTTCACCTAGGTACGAGCGCGGACGATATTATGAGCTGGAGGGCCAATGAAACAGCGCAAAAAGCGCAACGTCATGGCGTGTTCTCTGCGCTTGATAGGAGAAGCCGGTGGAGGAGCACGCACAGAGAGATGGCGAATACCGGCTGGTCCTATCAACTGCAGAGAGCACGCCATGACGTTGTGCCTCTTTCGCTGTTTGATTGGCCCTTCGGCTCATAACATCGGCCGCGCTCGGACCTAAGCTGAAACGAAGTATAGTTCCGCTTGAATTCGTCAGTCCTTTATATATTCAAACTTTCTCTTGTAGTAGACGGATCATATATATTTGTTGTACTAGAGGCATAATTGACTCCATTGTGTATAATCATGTATGTAAAAACTGTATAGGCATAATCAATCTAAATATGTCTTAATCTACGCAGACTGTACAGTGGTTGTCATTATTGCCTGATGCGCCAGAATTGCTGCAGGTGGAGTTCTGTTCTCAAACGTGACAGTACGGAGGGTTTCTTACGCAGACTTCTCTACGTGCGATGCGTGGCGGCGCACGCACGTTGCGCGTGCTAGACACGGGGGCGGGATTGCCCGCGCGGAGATGCGCTTTGATGAGAAGCCGAAACCAAGACATGCGTCCGAATTGAGCATTTCTTCGGAACGCCGTAAAATGCTGAGCGTACCTCATACCATTGTAACGTGGGTGTATTTAGTAGCTTTCGATGACGCTCAGCAAGATTCTATTTGAACCCATGCCTTTAAAATGAATAATTAGCAATTTATTCAGTCAAAATAGCTTACCCAGTTATATTGAACGCTAAAAATTTTCCTTGATGGCAGGTGCAAAGGGCCAAAGCTGGCAGGGTAGTGGAAGCTACGAGCCCGTTGGACAACTTATACGTCGATCTTTTGCCACATGCCCACTCTCCCAGCCATATCCATGCAGAGGGCGTGGTCAAACGATGAAAGGGAGGCGGTTGTCTGGTCCGGCAAACGCGTAGCTCCCAGCGCACTGTCAGCTTCAGCGGGCCGTGCAC
Source organism: Ixodes ricinus (assembly GCA_037355805.1). NCBI lineage: Eukaryota > Metazoa > Arthropoda > Arachnida > Ixodida > Ixodidae > Ixodes > Ixodes ricinus. Next base: position 59,328 of record JAZHYW010015016.1, on the reverse strand, counting down.
CAATATTGGGTATTGGGCTTTCTGGCACCAGTAGAACCCAAGCACTGGTGTGCCCGTTAAAAAAATGTAACAAAATAGCGTCACTCGTTAGATCGTCAAAACTTAACGGGTTACTGAGATTCGTTACCGTCCTAAGAACGTAACGATATACCGTTACGGTTACTTTAAAAGAGAAGGAACGTTCCTTTTGCGACCATTTGAGTTGCACTATTATTCGACAGCGAAAGGCCGAGGATATGAACTTAGACAACACTTCAGCTTGTACGGAGTAATTTCTTTGTGTGTTATTAGTTTGTACGATTTGTTTGTTGCCTATGTTTATTATTTTGAAAACTGGCTTTATTGATGGTGTTCTTTTTTATTTTTTATTTTCTCTGGAAATAATTTAGTAATTTTTTGCACGACCATAAGGGCTGAGCAATAAAGTTCAATTGAATAAAACACTGGTTTGAACAAACAAGTCACCACGTGTCGACAAATTTTTTCCCATCTGAACGGATACACTTTTGGGAGTACCTATGGGTACTCCAAAGAAAAAGGGTGTAATGTATTATATTACATTATACCCTTTTTCGTTGGAAAGGTTACAAAAAGGCTCTCAGATTTAACTGTTTTAAAAGTCGGCGAACCAGCTAGTGCACTCTGTTGGGCACGCACAGAGTGGAGATTGCAAGCAGATTTCTCTAATTCTTTCATGAGTTTGTTCTGAAGGCCCTTCAAACCCAGTTTTAAGCGCACTTAAAACAGGGCTATCAACGGTGTGCCACGAAGCAGTCCGGACATAAAGAAATTGACACAAAAGGAAGAACTTACTTACAGGGACCTATATAACTAGGGTTATCTGCGTGAAGAAATGTCAGGGCTGGAGTTTAGTGTAATTAATAGTTAAAGAGGCGACGCTCTTATGCGTGAAAAAAGGATAGTTCTATTCATGATAAATCCAAGCCGCGGTGTAGGCAACTCAAATTACTAATGACAACAGTAGGCTAACGACACATTACGAACGTGATTAAGCGTGCAAACCGGGCTTAGCGATAGTTAGTAACAAAAAAAGAAAACGGAACACTGACAAAGACCTATCTATCCTAATCGTAAACGTTCGTCACTACCGCAACCGCAGAAAAGAGTTACTCCTTCAAATTAGCCCCAAAGAAAAAAGGGCATCGTATTTTTCAGATTGCCAGTCATTTATACCATGACCGGGGGTAGGCGACCCGTGAGGTCGCCCAGGGAGCCATCAAAAGGGTGGCGCCAGCAACGCCATTTAAAGTTTTTCTTTTTGCATTACTGATTTATTTAAACACGGCAATTCTCGTCAGAAAATAACAACCCTCGTGTTGGTCTACTATTTACATGTTTGCTGACAACGTGACGTCGTAGATAAGGGCGTATAAAAAGGCAAAGGGAGGGCACGCCGTGGGCGTTACGGCAGGAGTTCGCCTAGGGCGCTTGATGGGGCCGGCCCTGCTTTATGCCGTCCCATGCCTGGTGTTGATAGGATCGGAGGAATAGCACCTCGCGCCACACACCCATTTTCGCAAGAACAGAAGTTGCACAACACAAATTGGGCGACTGACAGAAAATCCACTCGGCGGCACACACAGAAGTGCCACCGTGACGAGCGTTCCGACCAGCTCCGGAAGACTTGACTGCGTTCGTGTACCGTCTAAGGCTCAAACTGGAGAATTCGAACGTTTCACCAGGAAGTGTGTCCCAAAGTTCCAACTTCCCGCGCAACGTGATACAACGCCAGTGTGCTATAAAGAACCAACATTAAACTTCAAGAAAAATTGGAAGGTCATGAAGCTGGAATGCAAGAACCTCCATTGACACAGAGAGAAATGACGAAGAAAGCAACAAATCGCGAGAAGAAAAAAACACGAGTGTTTCTCTTTTATTGCGTGTGTTTTCGCGTATTCTTGTGGATTGTCTCTCAGGGACCAATATAAAATCCGCGAACGTGAACAGGGCATTCTGGCCTTATCCCCGCGAGCTTTCAGTTGACTCAAATAATAAAAAAAGAGCTAAACAAGCTTGAAAAACAAACAAAAAGAAAGCATTGTGACGAATAGGCCCTTCCGGAAAAATAAACGTGCCCTTGGTGCGCCCCTCCGGGAATTTCGGGTATTCGATGTTCGCACTCTGGAATGGGCTACGGTTGCGGCTCAGGTCGGCGCTGACGACGTCGAGTGTCTCCTACAAGTCACTCGCAGGAGGGACAAGGAAACGATCAGACCTCGATTGTAGTTGGCGTTCAACAAGGTGAGTCCGTGCGAGCTCTATATTCTGAATCTAGTAAAGATCCGTGCTGTTCAAAACCGGCATCCGTCTTGTCGGTGTCGACGGATCGTTTCATCGACAAGCAACGTTTTATCATCGACAGATCGGTTCATAGACATCGTTTTGTTCGTGACAGAGCCTTAGAAATCGACTTTTTGGGGGCATTTATGTCTCCGACTTGTGAAGAGGGCTTCTGGAGCCTCATCAACGCGGTGGTGGCGCATTCTCGCGATTGCAAAGCCTAGTTTACTTAACGATCGGTGGTTCCGACTAAGTGGGGTGCCTTCTCGAGCCTGAGATTAAATTAAAACTCCCTGAGTGAAGGCGAAGTTCCCTTCACTCAGGGAATGAAGGCAACTTCGCCCCTGAATGCTTATATATTGCCACGCGACATCCGTGCTACTGGGCATCAGAGCTAGTGAAGCATGTATATAGCAAAGGGAATTACGTATATTTTAGCACATTTGCTACTATGTACATTTTAAAGCATAGACGCGTATGTACTGTCAAAGAAAAACGAAAAACGAACAGAGGAATGCGTGGCTCTCGGTACAGGCTGCGCCACCTGGAAGTGAGCCTAGGGTGCCTAGGGTGTACAGGGACAGCGCACCCGGGAAACAGTCACTCGAGTCAACATACACACAAAAGAAAGAAACAATTACGCAGCGCTGACTGACAACTCTCGGGTATATTTACACTTTCTCCTCTTCTTCTATTTGTGTTATAGGCTAGGGCAGGGAGAATAATTGGTCTTTTTTCTTTTCTTTCGATATGAATTAAGCTAAATTTAAAGCTATTTAAATTGAAATTAATGTAAGGCTAGGTAGTCTAATTCTTTTTGTGACAAGGTTAAAGACGGAGTTCTAACACATCTGCCGTTATGTTTTGCAGTGTTCTCTGCGTCGATAATTTCTCTTGTGAGCTGGTTCTGGTGCTTGCCAAGCACAGCGCAGTTACTCAGCAGCACTGAGCAGCCACAGTCTTGACAGTGAATGCCTAAATGTCCGGAGTTTTTGTTGGTGAATGTGTTTTTATGCTCACGAAGGCGATCGTTAAGACACCTTCCGATCTAACCTATGTGCAGTGTTCCACAAGAGAGGGAAAGGTGTACACCACCTTCTCTGTACAAGGGACAAAGGTGTTCTTATGTTGATGCAGTGAGTGCGCAGGCGAGCTGGTGGATGTCAACCATTTTGTTCTTAGCCCGAGACTGAGGCAGGAAATAGAGACGTGTCCTCGACTGTTCATTTTTCTTCTACTTTGAAACTTTCCTCTTTTCCTGCCTCAGTCTCGGGCTAAGAACAAAATGTGTTCTTATGCTTCTTTTTGCAGCCGATAGTTGTAAATAGTGCTGTTTTTACTTAATTGCACAAGCTGCGAAGTTTGTTAGGAGCTGAGAAGATGACTTCCAAGTTTACTCGGTTAGCTATTTTCTTCGGTCCGTGAGAAAAATTATGAATATATGGCACAATGATGGGTTTCTTTGTTTTGTCTCTTTGCTTTTGTTGAGTGCATACCTCTTGCCTGCTTTCGTTGATGAGCTTTTCGGCCACTGATGTTAATAACGAGATTGGGTATCCTGCGCGTTTTAGGCTTGAGACTTGCCCGTCAAAGCTTGTTGGAATGGAATGCGAGCAGGATTTTGTGAGTGAGTTTCTGAGGCATAACCGCACGATGCTCCTTTCAACACGTTTTGAATGGGCCGAGTTGAATGGTAATAGCGGTTTTTTCCCCTGGGCTCATACGACCAGCATAAATGGAGGGGTAACATGAAGAGTCAAAGATCCAGGAATCTTAAAGAGCGCTCGTTTGGAAGTTCATGAGTGATATCCAAAGGACTCGTGCAGACTTTAAAACTGTCGAGGACGTCGGCAATCTCAAAAACTCACTCACAAAATCCTGCTCGCATTCCATTTCAACGAGCTTTAAAGGGCAAGTCTCAAGACTAAAGCGCGCAGGATACCCAATCTCGTTATTAACATCAGTGGCCGAAAAGCTCATCAACGAAAGCAGGCAAGACGTATGCACTCTACAAAAGAGACAAAACAAAGAAACCCATCATTGTGCCATATATTCATAATTTTTCTCACGGACTGAAGAAAATAGCTAACCGACTAAACTTGGAAGTCATCTTCTCAGCTCATAACAAACTTCGCAGCTTGTGCAAGAAAGTAAATACCCCACCAATTACAACTGTCGGCTGCAAAAAGAAGCATAAGAACACCTTTGTCCCTTGTACAGAGAAGGTGGTGTACTCCTTTCCCCTCTCTTGTGGAAAACTGTACATAGGTCAGACCGGAAGGTGTCTTAACGATCGCACTTCGTAAGCATAAGAACACATTCACCAACAAAAACTCTAGGCATTTAGGCATTCACTGTCGAAACTGTGACTGCTCAGTGCTTCAGAGTAACTTCGCCGTGCTTGGCAAGCACCACAACCAACTCATAAGAGAAATTATCGAGGCAAAGAACATTGCAAAACATAACGGCAGATGTGTGAATACTCCGTCTTTAACCTTGTCACAAAAAGAATTAGACTACCTAGCCTTACATTAATTTCAATTTAGTTAGCATTAAATTTAGCTTCGTATCGAAAGAAAAGAAAAAGACCGATTATTCTCCCTGGCCCTAGCCTATGACACAAATAGAAGAAGAGGAGAAAGTGTAAATATACCCGAGAGTTGTCAGTCAGCGCTGCGTGTCTCTTTCTTTGTGTGTATGTTGACTCGAGTGACTGTTTCCCGGGTGCGCTGTTCCCTTAGCATATCATGAGCAGCCAACTCGCCCGAACATCTGTGTTATCAAGTGAGCCTAGGGGCGAGGCTGTGTGGCCTACTCGATGTGTGTACGCCCTTCGCTCGGCGCTTCCCAAGCTTCGGCATTGCGCCTCTACTTGATGCGCTGAAAGCTATCGCCGCTATCGTCGCTCGTCTCGACAGTCTTGGCGCTGCCTGCGCGAGGCTGAGCGCGCAGGTTGTGCGCGCCCGCAGCGTTTCCTCCCTTTCGCTTGCCCATCTTCCTCGCGCCGCACGCGTCGGGCGAGCAACGATAGCGGTGATAGCTTACAGCGTACCAAAAGGCGCAATGCCGAAGCTTGGGAAGCGCCGGGCGAAGGGCGTATACACATCGGAGTAGGACACACAGCCTCGCCCCTAGGCACACTTCCAGGCGCCGCAGCCTGTACCGAGAGCCACGGGCTCCTCTGTTCGTATTTCATTTTCCCCCGATAGTGCACAAATGTCGCATAGAAATATATAAGCATAAATGCCATCGTTTGCCGACGTCTGGTTCCACCATCAAAGATCAAATATGCCAAATGGAAGAATAATTGTTAGAATTGTTCTATACGACAGCCACGTATCAGGGAAGATGGTTGGCAGGGTCTGATTTCGCTTAGCAGTGGCAATTCACCCGAACAACGAGGACCAAGTAAACGGGGAAAGGACACAGCGCAGGTTTGTTTTTAGTTCATCCTGTTTTGAACGCTTCTCTCGGGATACGCAGTGTCCAGTCTCCAGTATATGTCCGTCCTCATTTCGTATTATAACTGCATAAATCACATATTCTCCGCTGAAGAATGTTTTGTACTCAGATGGATTACAATGATATGTTAAAACCATTATTAAAACAAAACCAAGAAAGAAAACAATCTAAACAGATAAGACGCCTGGGTGGGATGAACATAGCATGGAACACTTCAGCGTGCCCTACTCTATCTCGTGCCCTGAAACTTTAGACTTGCGCTAGATAAGGTGCAATGTGGTAGACATAAATCATGAAGTTAATCGCAAAATAAAAATTACACGAACATCCATTGGTCGATCTTTAGGAAATGCTTGAGCATGACCGTTGGGAAACGCCACATACGCCTTCCTTTGGGAAACGCCAACGCTAACCCCTTCACTTTTCTGTTTTGGCTTCTCTTTTGCTTTCTAAATTATTTGTTGCCTCTATTTTGCTCCGTTACGGGGTCAGGGTTAGCATTTCCCAAAGTGTGTGTGTGTGTGTGTGTGTGTGGGGGGGGGGGAGGGAGGTGGACGTGCGAGGCGTTCTCCAAGGGTCATGCTAACGCATTCTCTAAACATTCCGCCAATGGATCTTCCTTTAATTTTTGTTGCCGCCTTCTTGAACCAACGTTAGTATGCTTGGTTCACACTCCATTTTGTAGCACAAACCAAGGCACACGCGCTCCGCACACCTGTAAGTTCAGGCTCGCCCCAGCATCCGCGCGCTCATTGGCTTCCGCCCCGTGACGTCACCTTCCTCTCGCCTTTGTCCTTCTCTATTCTCCTCCTCTCTACATTTCCCTTTCCACTGTTTTGTCACCAGACGGACGCCGTCGGCTTTTTCCCGTCAGGTGGGTACTAATGCTGACGCATTAATAAAACGCTCTTTTACACTCCGTTCTGTCCTATGTTTACGCTAAGCCAATCTTGTCGGAGTCTTTTCTCTTTTGGAAAGGCATAAAATCCTGTGCCCTTTTGTCTGGTGCTGCTATTGTAGCAGCCTGGCTCTAATAGGGGACCAGCCATTAAAGCCGTGAGCGGACAGCATATTAAAAGTCTCTCGCTAACCCGAAAACTTCCAAATGCCAGGAGAACGCTCGCTGACACGGCCGGGGAACTGGTGAGAACTACAGGTACCAGAATGCATCACGACAGCGGTGGCTTCGCGCAACTCTTGGTGAAAACCTATTTAAAGCCCAAGTAGCACCAAACGTAGCCGAACGTTGCTAACGACCGCGGATTCTACCGTCCAGTAACGTTACACCACAACGTTACAGTAACGTAACTGCATACGTTACCTGGACATTACCCAAATAATGTTACTGGAACGTTGTTAGATAATGTTGCCAAACGTTGCTAATGGCCACCAGTTCTACCTCCCAGTAACGTCGCATCAAAATGTTGCAGTAACATAGCTCTCTATGTCACCTGGACGTTAGATCAGTGATGTTACTCGGACGTCGTCAGCTAACGTTGCCAATTGTTGTTAATGGCCACAAATTCTACCATCCAGTAATGTTACACCAAAATGTTGCACTGACATTACGGCTTACTTAAAAGTGAAGGAATAAAAACGTGAAGAACATACACAAACGACCACTTTTTCATTTCGCAACAACGTTTATTTTTTCAGGAGACAAAGAGTCGCACACAGGTCGAGATCAACTAGATACTGAAGGCGGGAGGGAAAAGGGGGATAGGAGATAAGGGCCAGAACTGGAAAAATCTGGCAACCTTGACTAAAACACATGGAGTGTCACTGACTCAACCCTTATCTCCCTGAAGTTCCCTCGATCAAGCCTTCCATTTGCAGTTAATCTTGACCTGTGCATGAGTCTTTGCTTCCAAAAAAACAAGCGTCGTAACTAAATGAAAGAGCGGTCATCTGTGTTTGTCCTCAGTGCTTTTATTCTGTCAACTTTCAGTAAACATTTTAACAACATGCTGGCACTGGCCAGATATTACTGCATGTGTTACTTGGACATTACTGAACAATGTTACCCGAAAATTACTAACATTGACAAGCGTTGCCAGGAAACTGCATATATGGTTGTCATGAAGTCATTTTTTGAGCTGGTGCCTGATATGAGTAAACGGACGGGTATTACATGCCATTAATGAATCAGCATTTTGAAGTCCTAGAAGCAGGACTCCGGAAGAAAACAAGAAGTTATTGGAATAAATTTATTTCAAAAACGAAACAAACGTTACAAGTACCAGAGTATTCTTCTGTTTCTTACAAGCTATTAGATCTACAAAATTGTAAAGAACACACTAAATTACAAGGCTGATCTGCATGGAAATAAAAATGCAAAATATTAAAACTCCCAGCAACATAAAGCAAGCAGCTTAAAATAAAATTCTAAATATATCTCAAACTACACCCGATCTTGGGCTAGGACATATAAATAAATAACGGAGGCAATAAACCAAAAATGACTAGAAAAAGAACATAAATTTTAAAACTTGTAAAAATACCATACTAATGTGTATATAAATTGAATAAAAGAAACCACTAGCTGGGGCTAAAATGTATGCATGAATAGAAATAAAAGGTAACATATGCATATTAAAAATTGCCATAAAAAATTCAAACAACAGGCACTCTACTCATGGGATGGCTGTAAAAAAAAGAGAAAGAAATCATTAGACAAAAAAGCTTTTAAATGATTTAGGTAGCATGAATTTTTTTTTCAGTTCCATGCATTTAACACGATTAACCAATTCCATGCTTTCAACAGGGATCAAAGTAACCAACTACTGACATTTAAAACTATAACAGAAAAATCAAGGCAGTAACATGCTGAAAAACAGCGCAAAATGCACGGATAAGAGAACACACAGGACAAGGCACTGTGTGTTCTTTTCTCTTTGTCTGGTTTTCGCAGCGTTTTTCAACATGAATTCTTACCAACTAGCCCAGCCCAACTGTCCATTCTTGTAATCAGAAACATGCTTGCCTTCTCCCCTTGTGGCAGCCCCTCAGTCACTCCTGGAAAGAAACACGCTGCTCCCGCAAAAAACAAAACAAACATAAAAAGTTGGTTGCATTTAGAAAATGGGTGCCTATTTCAGTGTAGAGTGTGTCATCAAGATAAAAAAAAATGCCTGCTTCTGTCCTAGCACAGTTTCGCCTCAGTATGTTTGCATGCACAAGCCATTCTTTTCATCCAGTTTAGACCTTTTCCGCAAAGTGTGACTTACCCACAAGGAGTGATGCGCCTGCTCAAGCATGTTTTGATGGCCGAGCACTGGCAACACGCTCGGCCAACAATCTGATATGGCAGCCTCTCAGAAAACCATGCCATGTGTCTGATTCTCACTCTCCTTCTAGGCCTCTTTCAACTTCTTTACACTGAAGCATAAAAAGCTGCCTGCTAGCAAAACAAACTCTTTAGCTAGATGCAGCCTAACATGGACCTAATGATAACATGCTAGAAAGATTTTTAGGCAGTAATTGGGGCCCTGTCCAGCACTCATTTCTTTATAATCACCACATAGTAGCAACTGGTCCACAGGGCACCTTTAGACAGCCTTCTCAGGGTGTTCATATGACTATGACTGGAATGGCACCATGAGTGCCAGACACCTGGCACTTGCAGCTGATCAGCAGTCTTATCAGCTGGTCATATCAATTGTCCGGAAAAAGATTCCCTCTGTCCTCATTAACAGTGTGGGGCAATGGGGTACCGGACATTTCATCGAACGCCGTTTCATTGAATCACTTGATGCCGTTTCATTGAATTTCCCTTTACTGAATTTTGGAGTAATACAATTATTTTTACATAATTTACTATCGCTTTTGAAATAGTTTTGACGCCGCTCTAAATTCACCAGAAATAGAATTACTACCCGGTAAATTTTTTGTCCACCTAAACGTTGGCTACTGAATCATAGAAGGTTGCTATCATATCAAAACTTCAGTAGATACGCGACTTATTCTTTTCTGGCAAGGTAGGTGGCTGTTCTCGGCCACTCACTTTTTCCCACTTCTACCCTCTATTTATTCACGCGTGAAAGGCAGCGCCTTTTTTATCTTGTATTTGTCGATTTAACTTTGTTTTCATTTTCTCCTAGGAGAATAGCTTTCTTTTTAAGAACATGTATGTTCTTAAAAGGATGTGTCTCCCTCTTCGTCAATTTATTGTAACCGACAGAACCGTGCACCTGTCGGATCTTCGACATGCAGTATATATACTGTATGTCGGATATCCGGCAGGTCCATGGTTCTGTCAGTTATACTAAATTAACAAAGAGGGGAGACACGTCTTTTCTTTTACCCGTATATCATATGGGCCACGGAGACAGATCACTGCTTCATGGACGGCTTCGTCTTGAAGCAGAATACGTCTCTTCAAGGACGAAGATATATACACTTTTGAATGGACGTGCGTTCATCACTGCACCTGACGATCACAGCTTTTAAAAATGTCGTCGGTGTTCCCATTTCTTATTGGCCATATTAACAGAGGTCATCATTTACTTAAAAAAAGAAAAAGAATAGAAGGTGACAAAAGGTTTTTTCTTTTATATATGTATAAGTTTATAAGTTATGATAAATATTAAAACACTGCTATCCTCCTGGCGCCAAAAAGAAAAACATTTCTACTGCTCAAGTAGGCTGCGTTCAATGAAACAGCTTCGATGAATTGGTGTTCAATGAAACGGCGTTCGATAAAACTGCGTTCAATGAAACGGCTTCGATGAAACTATGTTCAATGAAACGGCGTTCGATGAACTGTCCGGACCCAAGGGTAATGTCAATGAGCCTCATATTTTCTACAATGTCAAGCTCATTGCAGAACATGTCATAACATGGTGTTCTTTCATTGGCTAAATAAATTTCTTAATACTTAAAAATTCTGTGAAGAGGGGGAAGGAACGCCAACCAAAAATAAAAAGGAGCCCAATGTTTCGAAACCTGCTTGGTTTCTTCTTCAGGGGCGACTGTGTGCGCGAGGAGCAAGTGGTCCGAATGACGGGCGCTTCACGTTTCTCCCTCTTGCATTGGACGCCTAAAATTTCCCTATTTTTGGCGAAGTTTCCCTCACTTTGCGAAAATCGTCGCTCACGGATGCGATGAAGTCCGTCTTGCTTTCTGCTTTGTATGTCGAAGGTGGCATCCGATGCAATTCCTGATTAGATTAATCTCTTCGTTGCACGGAACATCAGAAACTCCGAAGAGACAAGCCTTCATATTCTCACTACGCACAGGCGCAAGGCTAGTCAAGTTCCTTTCCACGTTCGGCGTGTAGTTTCTTTGTAGTGGGTCATGTCATTTCTCCGAGTGACGGAACGAAGAATTCGGACTGATGACTTCTCCTTACCCCGAGGATATGCTGCTGCTGCCTTTGGACCACGCTGCAAGATAAAATGGCCTAGCAAAGATAACACTCTCTTTCCTTCGGCATCTGGCTCTGTAACACGAATTTGTTAAACCTGGTTTTGTGATTGTTCAGAATTACCTTCGCCCTAAATATGGGCCCCTAGTGTTTGTGCGTGGTCGGTTGCTCCAATTTTTCAGTGTCGAGATTTTCTTTTTGCTATTTTTTTTGTGTGGGCAAAGTATGAGCTATCCTTGTGTTTTGTCTGGCCTTCACGCGTTGGTATTGCAGTGCTACTTCGAAAACGTGGAGGGAGTTGTGTGCTGCGAGGAAGCTTTTAAAGTTCGTGGACCGCAATTACGATGACAGTAGAACAGCCACCCCGCCCATATTCCTGTAAATGAAGCCTGCTCCGTTTTGAAAAATGGCAATGCAGCGTTACCCGTTTTATCGCAACAGCGCCTCCCTAATGTTTGTCTGAGCGTCCGTGTCGGCGAGCTCACCCTCCATTCTTGAGGGTAACCGGACAAAAGCTCACCGGACAGAAGCTCACCGGGCAAAAGCTCACCGGACAAAAGCTCACCCGTCTTTTCACAGACCCGGACAAAAGCTCACCTCTTTTTTTTCTACCCCGGGCGAAACACGGGCTGGGATAAAATGCGGACGCGATGGACATTGCACCATTTTTAGGAGAACTGGCATCCAATCCCATGCTAAGGTGTCGACAGATAAGCCATAACAGGCAGAGAAGCAACGATTGGGGACCAAAATTTAGGTCACTGAAACTGAGTGGATCTGATAAGATCAAGCTTGCTTGACTCAAGGTATGCCGGAGCACCCTTGTGCCACGCCCAAGAAACTTCGTGAACCGAAGTTTTTGAACCCGAAGAGTGACCGAAGAAGAAAAGGCACCCTTTGTCGACCTCGCTTTTTCATTGTGCTTATATCACACTAAACGCGCACATAAAGGTTAGGCATAATGTCTCTTCGATACATAAGCATGGGTTTTCTTAGGGTTCAGGTTAATATTTGAAGTGAATGTCTAGGAAAATTAAACTCATTCCGTAATTGAGCGTCGTAAATGTATTTGAAATCAAGGATTATCTCGGGGTGTTGTGAAAAGGAAATTGAAGCAAAACTTTAATACACAAGTCATTCAGTTGCAAAGTTTTAAAAATATTTTCGAGGAACTGGAGTGTGGCCTTTTGGACAGATTACCAATTTAGAAAGCTGTGCGGGATTTTGGATAGGCTCGCGTTCCTTCTACCTATAGCTTGTGCCCGAAGGACTAACCTACATCAGGGGAAAGTCTACCGGTGACATCGGCGACCTGCTGGGCTACTTTGATTGCACGTGTGTCAACGGCCCCTTCCGATGCTTCTGCTCCTTCTGCGGCGGCACCCAGAGCGAATTCTTCCCTTTTCCTGACTGTGTGCCGACGACGACCGGAGTTTCCCCCGGAACGGTGGAATGTGTACAACGTCACTTCTCAAGATAAAAAACGGACATACATCTGCGAAGGATGGAGTACCGGGTTCCAGAAGTTTGTCGGCCACGCCAATCCGGGTGTATCTCGAAACAACCCATTCTGATTTGAACCCTTCTCGTTTGAACCAATTCGCAAAACGCCCTTCGCGTTTTAACCTTTCTCGTTTCAACCCTTTCTCATTTATACCCGTCTCATTTGAGCCCATTCTCACTTGAACCCTTCTCGTATGAACCCGTTCTCAAAACGCCCTTGGCGTTTCGACCCTTTCTCATTTGAACCCGTTCTCATTTGAACACCGTATTTCAAACCAATCGCCTAACGCTTTTTGCGCTTTAACCTTTTCTTAATTATGCCCTTCTCGGTTGAACCCGCTTTCATTTAAACCCTTATTGTTTAATTAAACTCCGTCTCAAAACAGGTACTTGACGTTTCAACCCGTATCGTTTCAACATATAGTTTGACAATGTGCGGGTTCAAATGAGAACCACCCTCTCTCTTGGGGGGTTCACCTCTGCGGGCTCGTGTCAAAGCCGTGGCAATGAACGCCAGATTTTCCTGTGGGCATTCAATCAGCATCCAGACGCTTGGATTGGCGTGGTGGTTCTCATTTGAACCCGTTCGCATGCTCTACCTTCTCGTTTTCACCTTCTCATTTCAACCCAGCACAAAACAACTTTCACTTTTCTCCCTTTCTCACTTAAACCGTTCTCAAAACAAACTTTCGCGTTTTGACCATTCTCAAAACGACTTTTCTCATTTTAACCCTTCTCCTTTCAAACTTTCTCAAAACATACTTTCTGGTTTTGACCATTCTCAAAAGACTTTTCTTCTCATTTTAAACTTTCTCATTTCAAAGTTACTAAAAATATACTTTCTGGTTTTGACCATTTTCAAAACTACTTTTCTCATTTTAACCGTGTAATGATCAGGCTAGGGAAAAGCAATAATTTCAGCATACACTCACGGGAAACCAAAATAAAAGAACCAATGACATTATGAAGTCCAGGCACCTGAAGTTTTATTACGCCTTGAGATGCTTCTTGGAGAATGACATCTAAAATGCATGCCTAACCACGGCATGACGGATGACAGATAGGCAAATATACAATGATCATAGATCTATACGACCACTCCGACATAGGTTGTAAATAATTCAATATCCTCACATGGCATGCCAGATGAGCATAATTTGCATCCGATGATTCACGACTGAAATGAAGAAAAAGATCTGTGCATGGTAAGAAAGCTCTCAAGCCACGCAACATCGCACCCACACATTTCGAGAAAAAAAAAAAGGAAAAAAACACCGTCTTGCCAATGGCAGGATCTCCCTTTCTGGCAGGATCTCCCTTTTTCGCACCCCCAGAGAAGCGGGTGCGAAAACCCACTCTGCGCCTGCAAAATCGTGTGAAAAATATTTTCGATGAATTGCAGGTACACCCAGATCTACCAAGATTGCTGGAGCTAGTGGGGGACTGGATTTGCTTCTAACCAATCGATAAATAATCTTGTTTCTACCCTAATCAACAAACCACGCTCCTGTCAGATTTAATTTAACGTTGCATTTTAGTGTCACACGCATGCACCTAAGTTGTCAGCACACGTGTTAAGACCAACATGAAATTTTCTCCTGGTGAGCTTTTGTCCGGGTCGACCTGTGAAATAATGGGTGAGCTTTTGTCCGGTGACCTTTTGTCCGGGATTCGTCAATGAGGGGGGTGGGATGCCGTTGAACCCCTCCCGAAATAAAATCCTGGCTACGCCACTGCGTGTGTGTGTGTGTACAATAACGCTGCGTTCTTGCTTTCTCTGAGACTCACCGTTCTGTGTGCGAAAACCAATGCAACGGTTGCTGAGCCTTCACCAGGAGATAACATTATTATGGTAAATATGCATGTTTTTCGATTTGAGTCACTTGACGTCAGCTTTGCATGAAAGCGTGCGTCCCATATTAGCAACGTCTCGTTTTTAACCTTTAAAATGCTAGTTTCTGGTGTTAGGACACACACGAACGTTTAGGAAGATAGGGAAAGTTAGAAACGTCGGATGTGCAACGTACGAGCATTACAGTTCTGTGATTAGTTTTATGCAGATACAGGAAAATCGCGAAATAACGCTAATTAAAAAAGCAATATTATTTTGTTTTGGCACACACTACAAGGTGTCACAAAAGAAAATTTACGGGGATTTTTACCGCAAAAATAAACTAGGCATCGCCAAGCGCTCATTCTCCGCCCAAGGTAGCGCTTGAGGTCACAACCAGATGCCAAAGTTTTAGCCTGATCCGATACCTTATTCAAAGGTTATGTGTGATTTTCTGAAAAGTTCAATGGGAAAACGGAGCCCAGTTTTGCCCGTTTTCGTTTTCTGGCGCCATAGAGCCTCATGACTTCGAAAACTCCATCGGCCGCCATTTTTCCATTGAACTTTTCAGAAAATCACTTATAACTTTTGATTAATGTATCGGACCGGGCTGAAACTTTGGCATCTGGTTGTGACCTCTAGCGCTACATTTGGGCGGAGAATGAGCGCTCGGCGATGCCTAGTTTATTTTTGCGGTAAAAAAATAAAATAAAAAAACTGTAAATGTTTTTTTGTCGTTTTTTGTGACACCCTGTACTTCTCAGCCGAAAACAGAATTGTTATATTTGCGATGAGTGCTTTAAAGTAATTGTCGGCCAATGTTTCAACTAACTCGTTGCATCACTGGAAATGTCAAATGAAAATCGTGTCATCCAGAATGCACCGCATCATTTGTTGCTTGCGCAGTGGACTGCGTAAATTACTGGTCGATCTTCTATTCTTGAGGCAGAATATATTGAAGAGAACCACGCTCGCTCACAAACGCAGTCACCGTGTTGCCATGCTCACTCCAAACCTTGCCGTAACCGCTGGTTGTACTACGCTGCACCACCGTGCACTGCACGATAGTAACCGCCCGACTGCACGGCGTCCATTTGCAATCCACGGCCCCGTGGCCCGTTGCGTTCTCGCGCGTGCGCAGACATTTGCCGAATTTTTGCCGATTATTTGCCGAACTTTCCTTCAAAAGTTCGGCATTTGCCGAACTTTGCCGAATCTGAAGTTCGGCAGATTCGGTTCATCACTAAAACAAATACAAAGGGATGACGTCTATACAGTTCAAGCGCCACAGTCTTCTTCGTCCATTTGTGTTGGTGGAGATGACTGAGATTGAGACTATAAAAGGAGGTGGACTAAATAAACGAGTTAGCTGAGTTTGAGAAGTCGTCCTGTTCCGAATTAGTGCTCTGTGCGGAAGACTTACTTCTTCTTCGGCAACCGAACATTCCGCATATCGGCATGACTGCACCGCACGATCGCAAGAAGGAAACGCGCATCGAAAGTCGATCAGCTGCGTCGCTCACAACCAACAGATGGCAGCCACCTGCCTGAAACCGGAACTGAAACTTTTTGATACCTGGCAATGGCGCTGGCATATCCCAGAAGCCCCGGCTATGACGTCCGTGAAAACTATTTTTCTGTCTCTTCTGCGTTTCGATGTTTCCTCTCTACCTACCCCAGTCTCACGTTAATTTAATATGGTTAATATTCACCAGCTCGCCTGCACTTTTTCAATATTTTCACTATTTAAACTTTTAATAGACTTCTTCCAAAATCGAAGCGCCCCATCACGGCGAAATACCACGCAGTGCTCCGGGAACTAGTTGGCCACTCAGTTTCGGTTTCGATTGAGCAGCTTCATTTCATGCTATCACTCCGTGTCCGAATGCGCTGCTTGCGTTTTCGGTTATCTGACTTTTCACGAATGTACAATACAGTTATTCTCGGGCGATACAAAACGAAGACCGGGAACTTTCCTTGAGTTCCCGAAACACGGGATATTGTGAGTGCAAGTACATACCGCCTCGTCTCATCCTACCCGCTCTGTCACAAGAAAGCGCCCGCGAGGTGGCGGCACCAAAAATCGCGTCGATCGCGTCGTCGATCGCCTGGCAACCAGCGTTGAAAATAAATTATGAATGAGGACAAACAACTCTTAAACGAAAATATTTCTATAAATTTGTGTTTTATAATAAATATATAGTGTATTAGATATTACTAAAGTTTAGAGCATGCAATAATAAAATACGAGACTGTTGATAAAATGAGAGTGAGTCACTGGCTCTTTAGACGCTAGAGTTTCTGTTTGTGTGTTCTGTTTGGGCGTTGTGTTCTCATTGAATATTAATTTCCTTTTCCACCCCTGTTTCGAGGGCTTCTTTTTCATCTTTATGGGCTGTTAAATATCTCACGTGCTTCGTGAAGCATGTCAAGACGGCGAAAAAGAAGATATCCCTATGAAGAGGTCGGTCGAAGCGAGCGAGAGATTGTGCCGTGCCGTTGGTGCCTGTGTGGTTTTCTGTGCTCTCTTTATGCAGGGGCATTAGCATGAAACCACGTAACAACTGCTGTAGTGCGTCTTGTGTCTGCTGGCAACGACGAAATCGGACGAGATAATTGCTTGTTCACGATGCTCAAGCGCTCGGTCAGCCCGGTGCCGCTTCGGCTACGTTGGCCATTCACGTATTTTTGACAGTGCTCAAATGGTTTAGTTCACATTCTCTCATGATGTTGTTGCGATCGCCGACTCACAAGTTATGCCTAGGGCAGCGTTCGACGATTGGTTCGTCATTTCAGGGCCCATCAGACGTAGAGTCTCCGCTTCAAGACGCAACGGACCTTCACGGCGAAGAGACGCGCTCTAGTCCACGAGCGAAGCGCAAGGTGTCCCAATCGGCTTTCCATCCCTAGCTTCATCGAAAGAGGGCACGGCTGTCGTCGTCGGCTGTTCAGAACAGTGAAATATGTGAAGTCTCGTTCGAAGATCGATACGCGACGCTTGAAAACGCAGTCCGCGAGCTCTCTTGAAGCTCACGACGTGAGTGAACGCCGAAGCCTCGCTAATATGTAAGCGAACCGGTGTATTCGTCATGCCTGCCTGCCACAACGTGCTCCCTTTGGCCCCCACATCACCCGGGTGTCCCTCACAGTCCCTCTTCACCACAACTGGTTGGCAGCGGTGTGGGATGGCCTCCAGCGTCTTCGACGGTGGAGAGCGGGTGAGTGACCGCTCGATGTGACTCTCGGGGACACCAGAATTTCAGCTAGAATCTTTTAGGACCGGTGGCGGGGCTGCACTCGGAACAGGTGGTGCTTTGAGGTAACCGAAAGAGAAAAAGCTCGGGTCGCACTGAACGCATCTCGGGAGGTCTAGTAAGCCGGACTTACTGCTGGTTTGTAAAAAACTAAAAATCAATTAACGAAAAAAAAAATAATTGAAGATTACTTCTCGCGATGACGATCCAGGGTGTCGGCGCTGGCGACGAGTAATTGAGGGAATGTTGGCAACTCATTGAAACACGAAAACGAGAAGCAGAAGAGCAGAGAGGAACGTCAGAAGCCGCGAGTGCCATGAACTAGAGATAAAGCACCTCAAACTGTAGATGAAACGGCTGCAGGTCGAACAAGCGGGAGTGCACGTTTCAAACTCGAATGGGGTTAGGGCCTTCAATATGAAGGAATTAATGCAGCCTTTTAAGGGTTCGGGAAGACATAAAATTGTTTTCAGTCAACTTCGAGCGGACTTCTGGAAAGGGGTGCTCACATGACACTTGGCCCCAGCATTTGCTTTCCTTGCTGTTGTGCGAGTCTGCTGGCATGGTTGCTGGGCTGAGCATTGAGGATGCCATGAGCTACGGCGCTGTTAAGCTCGACATCCTCAAAAAGCATCGACGGAGGCCTTTCGACGGCGCTTTTGTGGTTTCAGGAAGAAGCCCAAAAAGGTATTAATTCAGCTTGCCTACAACCGTAGGTCGAACTTGGTCGAGTGGCACAGATGTGCGGAAGTTTGTGGGAACCACAATGGCATGATGATTGCTACGGGCTCGATGCTGGGGACGATTCGGTACTGCGTCCGGGACAACAATCCTGACACAACTTACTCGGCAAGTTTCCTGAACACGACAAAGTAGACCACCGGCCTGGAACACCCCTCTAACAGGTGTGTTTGGCATCCTATCAAGCCCATGCACCAAAAATGCTCCCGGGGTGGCAACAAATGACATCGCAAGAACCGGAGTGTCACGCTCTCGGATGTTGCGATCCTAGCGGTTGGCCGTGCAAGTTCTGGACAAAAGCATGAAGGAATGCAAGTGTCGTCGTCGTCGCGCCATTTCGATTCCTGGCCGCCGAAGCTTCCATGGACTGTCAAGCTGGAAAGCAACCTGCAGCAGAACCAGTGTCATAGCCAGGACCTTTTTTTTTTGGGGGGGGGGGGGGCAACAAGCGGCGGCGGCGGGGCGGGTGGGACAGGCGTCCTCCACATCCACCACTGCTGGTGTGACACTGCCAAATTTGGGCCGGGATTGGCATGACACTTTTGTGACGTCATCAAGCGAATATCGAAGGACCACTTTTTTGGACGTGATACGCACAGCGGTCGGAGATGCATTGCGGGCACTGTACCGGCGGGAAACAAAGGAGCTTGAGAAGAGCACCTGGGGGAGGGGGCTAACTCAAGGGAGAATCATCGTGCAAGGACTCTGAGTCGCACAGATGACGCAGTTAGGAAGAGATTTGAAACACGTGAACCCATGTGGCGCTTCCCTCTGCCGGCTGCTGGAAAGGGAGAATAATCGCACTGGTCAGCACTGACTATGGCAGTGCCAGACGGCTAGAAGTCTGGCCTTGGCATGAACGGTCGGCCCTGCACGGCTTTTATAGATTCTGTGCCATGTTTGGCAGAGAGTTAGTACAACGTACACTAGAGGTTCAGCTGGCGCTAGTTGGCTGTTGCTAATTGAAGCAGAAAGCAGCCAGTCAAAAATTGTCTTTTGTTAATGCATTTCTACGAGGAAAAGTGGGTGCATTTTTTTCCTGCGGTTGATTATAAGGGCAAATGTTACAAAAGATTATAACATAGTAAATAGTTTGGAACATTTCTCAGTCAGGTAAATGAAAATATTGTTCAGTTGCGGTGTTTTTCTGTTAAATTCCTGTCATTAAACATTGTGCTAAGACAGCTTCGTACATTCATTTATGTGCACTGTTGGGCCCCATTAGCGCAAACACGGCGTCGGTGCTTTTCTGCGCGGGCTATTTACATATCAAGCTAACGACGGACATGTGGAAAACCAAGAGAGACGGCAAGAACTACGCAGTAACACTGGATCAGTAACTCCTTGTGCATGTAGACGAGCAAAATAAAGTGAAAGCCAAGTTAATATAGTCTGACTTGCGATAAGTATTGCTTTATTACCTCTGCTTCTGCATATGTGCAAAGATGCTTATTCTGCATTCAAAACATCACCTGCGCGCTCGACATCCTTGAAAATGGAGAGAAGCCCAAAAACAGGTGCATGATAAAAGCTGCTTGGTACAGGAAATAATAAAAAGAGACACTTTTCATAGCCTTTCAAAGATGCACGACGGGGTCATTTTCATACATGTGACAGGACTGGCATATTAGCAATATATAAGCTTCACAGGAAACTGGCGAACCTTGAACACACTCTACATTATTTTCTATTGTTATTTCGTTTAGATTTGTCGCTCGTGTTTACACAAGCTTCTGTGGAACACAGGTTTGGGCCTGAAGTATAACAAAGTTTAACATTGTTCACTGATTTAGACAAAGGCTGTAACTAAAGCAATTACACTTTTACTATGTTAATAAAGGTACATACTATTCGGTACGACGCAAATAATTAAAGTGTTCTATGTTATTTTTCATCGAGGAGACAAAATGCATGCACGTTTTTCCATAGGAATGCAGAGGAGCACCACCAAAGTAGACTGGTTGCTGTCTGCTTCAATTCGCACCTTGCAAGTCGCATAGACACTAGCGCCAGTTGAACCCCTAGAGTACATATAAATCCTCTATGGTTTGATGCTGTCAGTTCATCCCAGGTTTGCCCCAAGAACTATTCACAACTTTAGCAAGAGGGATGATACCTGGTGGGCAGGCCGTAACAGGTCCTTTTGCGATTTCTGCTTGTCTCTTGCCCTTCGTGATTGAGTGTTGTAAAAACTGATAAAAGAACATTTTTTTTTTAAGTTGGATTAATTTGGTGTAAATTACTGTAGCTATTGAACAGTTATTCTTAATAATTAGATATACTTTTTCAATATAGCAGATTGATTGATCAATCCGTCCAAATACTGAAAACAATACGGAAGAAAAAAATTACTGTAAATTTAAAGTACAGTTTAATTACAAACTTTTTATTGAGTAAACTTCGCCATAGTAGGGCAAAAATAGCTTTGTTTTAATTACTAAAAGAACATATAACATATGCATGTTCTTTTTAGTGTTGCGATTTTTTTGCAGTAGGACATTACTCCTTTTTTCGTTTCTTTCACACTTATTTGCAATAAGACGTTATGTAACTAGCAAACAAAGTGGAGAGCAGAAAAAAGCCCAAAGTTCCGTTTTGTTCAGAAGACCACTACTTTGTGCTTGTGTTCAGCCCAATATAAATCTTTCTTGCTTGATAATTTTTTTTATCTATATACAAAGCAAATTCACATAGAAAGCAAGGAAAGATAGACAAATAGTAAATAAAAAAACGTTTCGGGATTATTTTTGTGGGAAAGATCTGATTTAAAACCCTTATAGTAAAACCGGTTCGATTAAAATAATCTTGATTTTTGTACTCCACACTGCGGCTGGCACAACGGCCAGCCAAGTAAAGCGAGAGAAGTTGCATTGGTTGTGTCCACAGCAATGAAAACGACAGCAACAACTGGGCCGAGTAGCCGCAGAGGAAAATTTTGTAATTGCCTAAGGAATTAGGTGCACCTTCCATTGTCTCTCCTGTTGTGTAGGGCGAACAGTCGCCCTTTCCAAGCGTTCTCGCTCAAAGGAGCGACTCGAAAGCCCCTGCGCTGTCTCGCTAAGAATATTTTGTGTACAGTGCAAATTGCAACTCTAAAACCCAACATTTCAATGTGTCTCCAAAAGGTATGCGCTCTTTGCGCCTGGACTGAACAGCGCCGATGGCCAGAAGCAACTATCACGCGATATATTTTTGTGAGGAAATTCAAATTGCTATTACTTTATGTAAACTTCGCTTATTTCTCTTGTAATTCTGGTTTCAGTCGCTAGGTGATGGGAATATTATTCCTCTTGCTTTGTTGTTTGGAGTTCAGCAGGTTTGACTTCAACCTTAAACTGCTTTGTGATTTGTGTTGAGTGTGAACTTGTGCGGTAGGGTACAATTTCTAAGTGTAGTTTAAGTCCTAAGTCTTGAACATTCTTTTAAATTTTATTAGGTGTTTTGGTGTTTTTGTTGTTTATTTATTTATTACACATCACTCCACACCACCAAAGGCATTATTGCAGGGGGAGAGGGTGGGTACAGTAGCTTAAAATATAATCACTTAATGTTGACATGCATAAAATGCACCAACCAAAAATAAACACTGCACAATTCACATTATTTATTGCACAGTAAAAAAAAAAAAAGTCTGCTGGTTGAAGCAATTACACAAGGAAAAAGTTATACAGTGGGTAGTGGTGGGCAGCACAAGGACAGATTAGTACAAAACTATGTTGCCGAGAATATCGCTTTTAAGTCACGTGTCTTAGAAAGAAATAAAACATTTGCATACAAATTACTTTTTATTCATGACAGATGGCCCAACTATCATGCACCAGTCTCCCATAGACAGAAAGCAACAAACGACATTGAAGCAATGTTATCAGGTAACTCTTTCCACTCCGTTATGGTATTTGGAAAACATTAATATTTTAAAATGTTTGGTGTGAGAGTTTGCTCTTCTCGCTGCCGATATCTTCTCGTGGGAACGAGGAACAAGCAGACTCGAAGGCCGGCAAGGAGGCACGCTCGTCCTCTCGGGTGACAAGGAGGTTGCTTACCTTCGGATCGACTTCCCTGGCGGCGGAGGAGCGGTTGCGATGGCTGACTGGCAAGTCACGTCTGGGGCGGGATTCAACGATTGATTCGTTGTTCATGGGCCAAGCAGAGGCAGAGTCTTCCCTTTGAGCCACGGCCACCACCAGTAAACCAACACGGCAAAGAAGTGCACGCTCGTTGCGAGCGAAGTGCAAATGCAGGGCGTTCGAATCAGCACTTCATTCCAGATTTGGTCGAAAGGGTCACGGCTCTCTGTGTCGGCGTTCCAGAAAGACGTGAAGCCTCGTTCGAACGTCGAAATGCGACGTTTGGGTATCCATTGTGCAAACGCTCTTAGTTTGCGATGTGACTGAACTCCAAAGCCTCTTAATGTGTAAATAAACCGTCATGTTCGTCAGGCATGCCTGCCACAACGTTTACCTTTTGGGCCTGGCTTCTTCTTTCGAGCGTCCTCCACAGTTCCAGTCCACGGCAGTGGATACTTTAGGTAGTGGGTATCAATATAGTTGAGAAATGAGCCATGTAAGTGTGTCTCTAGTCTGTCCTGTAGGACGTGAAGAGGATGACGAGCGGTTGATAGCATGGATTTCCTGCCGGAACTGTTGCTGCTAGGAATGTTGGGCTGTTTGCGATTTTTGTGACTGAATCACCGCTGAATTAATTAGAAGTAGTTTGCATTTGCTTGTTTAACAACTTTCTTATTTTTAGCTCAATTGTTGTGTGCAGTTTTTTTGCTCAATCTACGTGCTCGGTGTGTTTAAAGCACCGTACATGCTGCCATCATGGGAGGCTTCCACGGCAGTGTGTAGCTGCAGCGACAAGAACAATGACGATGATATTCCCCGGAGAAGGGGAACAAGGGGGACAAAGGACAAACGCAAATCTCCAAACACAGCTAGGTGATTGGTGTGCAACTGAAAAAAAATCCACCTGGTCTTGGTCAGGGGCTGGTTTAGGGAAAGGGGGGAAAGGCGACCCCCCCCCCCAAGCTCTCTAAGGTAAACTTTGTTTTAATGAAATCATTGATATACATCAGCCAAAATTTTTGTTTTTGTTGACATAGCACATATTGGGTCAACAAAATAGATCTTGGCAACGTTTCGACCGAAACGTCATATCTCAGCAGACTCTCCCCCGCTCCGCCAGCCGAATGCCTACCTCTCCCTTCCCCCCCAGGTCTGACCCATTATTACCCCTCGGTCCCTGTATCGAACCAGGGACCTCTCCATTTCCAGTGGAACACTCTACCAACTGAGCAAACCAGGAGTTGGACGTCGGTAGAGCAAACGGGTTTTATCAGCTGCCACCAGCCTAACACCAACAAGGGTGAACGGCCTGCACTTCATAGGTTATGATAATAATGCAATTCATGCAAAGGTGCAAGCGAGCTGGACTAGGATGACGATAATAATCCCTGGAGAAGGGAACAAGGGGGACAAAAAGAAACACAAATCCCCAAACACAACTAGGTTACTGATGCACGAACACATTTGTGTTTGTCCTTTGTCCCCCTTGTTCCTCTCCTCCAGGGATTATTATCGTCAGTCTTGTCCAGCTCGCTTGCACCTTTGCATAAATTACATTATTATCAAGAACTCTTCATTCATTCCGTTGAGGGCTGCATCGCCTAATCGGGTAGCAACGTGGATTGAGCTCTTGAAGCTCAAGCTTCCACCACAAAGTTGCCGCTTTTTGGCAACGGCATAACTGCCGAGCGTGGTCCAATTTCTTCTCCAATCACGAGATATGTTTGGCGGATTTCAGCACCTCGGTTTAGACATCAAAAACGAGAGTTTCTAGCGTTGGCGTAGACAAGGTCTTGCCACCTCGCTCGGTTTCGCCATTCTACAGAGCACAGCTGGTCGCAGAGCCTTGCATGCATCCACAGGCGCTGCGCTTTCTTGCGTCCCATTGGTCCAATGTAAGCTTTCGTAAGAGTCCACAAGGAAAAGTTGAACTCAGCCCCACTCCTTAAGTTACGTTTTGACGAGCCTTGCGTCACTAGGTTGCCATAGGAGCTTGCCGTTGATCTGGTCATAAGCAGACATAAGCTCCCGTAACATAACGTAATGTAAGAAATTGGGGCTGTATGAGCGGGCCATAATACTTCATTCACACTGGTGATCCAACTTTTCATTTAGGAGGTATTTAATTCTTTGATTATTGAACCATATTGTTCAAACTGTTTATAATGCAAATTCTTGTTCCTTCTTTTTGGTGAAGTGTTAAGTGTATTTCTCGGTATTTCTCTCTAACTTCCCTGTTGCGCTGCTGCTGCGGAATGTATGGGAACCAAGAGCTCTCCAAGCCGTC
The DNA here is from genome assembly GCA_037355805.1 of Ixodes ricinus. Taxonomy (NCBI): domain Eukaryota; kingdom Metazoa; phylum Arthropoda; class Arachnida; order Ixodida; family Ixodidae; genus Ixodes; species Ixodes ricinus. Next base: position 34,517 of record JAZHYW010015016.1, on the reverse strand, counting down.
TAGTGCGTCTTTTTTTCTTGGTCACTTCCATTTACTTGAAATGGGAATAAGTAATATTATTATTATTATTTTAACTGCATTCGCGAGACAGTCGCCATCGTGGCTGCTTTCGCAACACGATTCTGATGCCGATGTGAATGCAGCATAAGCTTTTACTCCTCAGCAGGCACAGAAGGTTCAGGATCGTATGATACTTGTATATGAATATAGGCTGCAGTTGGACGAAAGATCTGCAGTTTAAGGCAAGCGCTAGTTTGGTTTCTATAGCTGCCATGGTGCAATTGGTCAGTAGGGACTTGAAAGCAAACAGTGATGAAGAAGGATCATATTATGTTTTTAAAACTACAGCTGTAGGAACTGGCATGAGCTAGGGCCAAAATTTAGTATGTAAATTGCAGTTCACTTACCCGGAAGAAAAAAAAAGGTAAAGAAGCTCGTCCTTAATAAATTTATCTGATTTGGGGAGGGCTACTCGCCATTCTTTCTGAAAGTCTAGCCGAATTCCCGAAAACAAAATTTCAATGGCAACATTATATTGCAGAGGCCAGAGTAAAAGGTGAATATGATGTTCCAATCTTCCAGGTTGGTTCAGGGTACAAACAGTTTGGGATTACCAGTGCATAACCACCTTATTAGAAACAAAACTACTTTCTACCCTTTTATGCCCCGCTTGCCATGCCTGTTGTTAAGTTTGGCACCCAGTTTCAGTATTCTTTATTACATGTAGTGAAATGTGCTAGCAAGTGTGGCCACCCTGCGCTGCCGACTGTTAACCGTCGTCTTTCTAAACCTTGCAGGTCAAACTCTACGGGGACTGTCTTGATCCAAGTATGAACGACACTTCGCTGCCTTGAAACGAGGGCCAGTCACCAGCCATGTTTTCGGCAGTGTCAGGCTATTGTGCTACATTTTTTCCCAAATGAATGGCCACAGCTCAGCCAACTGTGTGAAACCTTTCCATTCCCTACCCTCCCCTAGTTCACTGACCCACCTTGTCCGATCTGTCACTGTCTCATTCTTGAAACCTCTGTCAATGATGTATTATATGGTTGTTGCTTCACCATCATACCTTTCGTGGACACCAAGGAGCATGGGGAGTGCTGTAACTGAACCAGGCTCCTTCCTTGTATGCAGTGAATTCTTTGTTGGCGTGTGTGTGTGACTGAATTGACTTTTTCTTGCTTGAATAATACAAGTACATGCCTAGAAGAGAGGGATCACCTTTGTATTTGTTTCAGGACCCTTTTTACAGCTGGATTTTTTCTGTATGTTCAGCGATGGTTCGTTTATATGCGTGCTCTTCTCATGCCCTCCTTCTTAAATTTCGTCAGTGGACAAATGCAAACCTCTGAATTTTTGTACTTTATATGTGCAAGTGTTGCCGTTTGTTTGTTCTTATGTTTTTTTTGTTTGGGTTTCTTGGGGCAGTGGAGATGAAGAGAAAAGAACTAACTGAAATTTTATCTGCAATTTTAACAGAGATTGCCCAGGCAGCTTTCACTGGCGAATCGGAGAGCGTCGGCAGCAAGGAAAGAGGGAGGGTTTTCCCTTCCACAGAGCCGGATTGGACTGGCAACCATGGAAGACGCGCCACGTGGGAAGGACGAACATCAGCGTCTCTTCTGCCATCAATCTACTTGCGGCCACAGAAACAATAACACCAGGTATGAAAAGACGCACACTGCACAAAAAACGTCTAGCTTTGCTTTTTTTCTGCCTTTCTCTTTTTACAATGCTTTTTAATGGATTTATGAAAGGTCCCAGATGGGTAGCAAACATTTCCGTATGCTAGGTATCCCAGAATGTGACGTCAAATGCCTAATGAAGTGTCTATCTTGTGTTTTATGTCACAAATGAATACAGAGGTCCAACTGATCGCAGGCAGTGCTTGTTTAGGGTCTGGCATTGTCATTTATTTATTTATTTATTTACTTACTTACTTACTCTCAAGGCCAAGGCATTACAGCAAAAAATGGGTAAAGCAAACACGCAAAAAAAAAAAAACATCAACATAAACGCAACAGCAGGGTTGCAAAAACCGGTTGCAAATGGCATATTTGAAGCGGACCGTGTCGGTGATTGAGGCGATGGAGGCGTGGAGGTGTTTCCAGGCGGTGCAAGTTTTGCGAATGAAGGAGTAAAATGTAAATTAGTGTGACAGCTTGGCACGCCAACCTTGTACTGGCGGTCACTGCGGGAGGAAATGTATGATGGCGGCAGAAACAGAGAATCACTGAGGGGAGAGTTAAAATGATAAATCTTATGAAAGAGACAAAGACGAGACATTTTACGACGCAATGAAAGATCAGTTTAGTTAAGGTTAGATTCTATTGAAGAGACACTGGCAGTACGTAGGTAATTCGAAAAAATTAAATTCGCTGAAAGGTTCTGGATGGCTTCTATTTGTAAAATAAAAGGCTAATATTTGGGTCCCAGATTGATGATGCGTATTCTAGCTTTGATCAGACAAGATTTATAGAGCAGAAGTTTCAGGTTAGTTGGGGCTGAAGACAAGTTACGCCGTAGATAACCGAGTGAAAGATTAGCGTTACTTGTGATGTGGTCCACGTGATTTTGCCATGAAAGGTTATCAGAAATCGTAATGCCTAGATACTTGTAGCAGGAAACTTGCATTAAGGAAACATCGTTAAGTAAGTAGTCACACAGTAAAACATGATTAGAATGTTGTGAAATTCTCATCAACTTGCATATGGTAGCATTAAGTTTCACTGGCCAGGTAGCACACCAAGATGAAATATTACCTAGGTCAGGCAGAAGGGCGGAACGATCACCAGGGTCCAGAATTGGGCGATAAATAACAATCGTCAGCAAAAAGTTTTATAGAAGAGGAAACGCAGTTAGGTAGGTCGTTAATATAAACAAAAAAAAGCGAGGGCCCAAGCACTGACCCCTGCGGGACATTGGACGTTACGGTACAGTGAGGGGAGCTATGATTGTTGGCAATTACAAATTGCACGCAATTAGACAAAAAGCATTCTATCCATTTTAAAATATTAGGGTCAAGGTAAAGCTTACTTAATTTACGCAGAAGCAGACTATGAGAGGCAGTGTCGAATGCTTTAGAAAAGTCGCTGAAAATGCAGTCAACTGTGATTAAACAATTCATAGCAGAGAATAAGTCGTTAGTAAAGGCAAGTAGTTGAGTCTCACATGAGTAATTTTTTCTGAAGCTGTGTTGATGAATACTGAAAAAATAATTAGTTTCTAGGAAGGACACTATGTGACGCTAAATGACATGCTCCATGAGTTTTCACGGCATACTTGTTAATGAATTGGGTCTATAACTATTGGGACAATGGGTGTTACCCGACTTGTGCAGAGGAACTACCTTCCCTACCTTCCAGTTGTTCAGGAGCGTACAGGATTCGAATGACTGTGCAAAAATCTTTGATAATATTATAGAAAAATATACCTTGGTGTTCTTCAAAAATTTGGGGTTACCGCCGCCATCACATGGAGAAGAGTCAAGCTTCATATTTTGGATTAATTTAGATATACAGTAATCCCTCGTTATGACGAAGTCAACGGGACAGGCAAAAAATTCGTTAAAGAGCGGTGATTCGATAAAAACGTCAGAGCCATGAAAAGTGTAGCAGTAACCTTGAAAGTGCACAGGAACAGTCTGGAAGGCTTACAACAAATATATATTCAATGAAACAAACCTTGCTGATGAGCCAGGCTTACTGAGACATGAAAAAAAGACGGGAGATCAGTTTGCCGGGCGTTTCTGCCAGGCATTAATAAAGCCTCCTCCAACCGCTTCAAGCACTGCATAAGGCTGTCATCGCCGCCACCGCACTCCACCTTGTTGCGGAGAAGGCGAAGCATGTTTCGCGTTTCTCCAGTCGTGGGTACCCCTCGGGGTTCCTCATCCGACAGCTCTTAGTCTTCGCCCTGGCAACACACAAGGTCCACGATCTCAGCATCCGTTACGAGCGACAACGGAGATGTCCGCATCCACAAGCGCAAACAAGTCGAAGTCGTCTTCGAGGGTTGCACCGACGATCTCGTGCACGGTTCTGTAAAGGTCGTCGCAGTTCTCGGTGTCATCCACTGTCACATCAAGCACGTTTCGCGGGAAAGCCGGCGTGTGCGAAGCAATTGGCTATCTTTCTATCCTCCAGTTCTTTTCACGAAAAGTTTAGCAGATGAATGGCACCGAGCAGGTCGCTTTGCTGCAGTCGTAAGCAAGGAGCATGCGCTGCAGAAGATTCCTGCGGTACAGTTTCCGAGTCTTTTCGATAATGCCTTGGTCCATGAGCTGCAATATGGAAGTTGTGTTGGGTGGCAGAAACTCCAAGGTGGTGGCTTGCAGATTTTCAATTTTCCCATAGCTGGGACAGTTGCCGACATAGAACAGCACCTTGCTGCTGCTCCTTCGCGAACTTCCGACCCAAATGGCGCTCATAGTCCTCGGAGAAAGCAGCCGTCATCCACCCGTGCTTGTTGTTTTGGTATATGCAGTCGTCTGGGAGCACCGCGTTCCAGAAACACTGAGGCTTCTGAGCCTTTCCTAATATCAGCAGAAGAAGCTTGTGGTCACTCGTAGCGTTCGCTCCACACAGCACACTTACGCGCTCTTTGCTTTGCTTGCCTCCGGACGAGGAGCCACCCGCAGTTCGTATAAGTGCGCTTGGGCAAGATCTTGTAGAAAAATGCGGCCTCGTCGAGGTTGTAGATGTCCTTGTCCGTGTACTGCTCCAGAATTTCGTCGAGGCGATGCCTTTGCCACGTGTCCACAGTATCCTTACAGACCTGCTCCACTTTCGCCCACTATCATCTTGGAAGTCGCACCATGCCGCTTCTTAAATTGCTCGAGCCACCCGTTGCTGCACTTGAACTCTGGTTTGTTCATTCGCAAGGCCAGCGCCTCGGCTTTGGCAGTCGACGTGGGACCATTGACGGACAAGTTGTTGGCCCTGGCATTCTTTAACCATTCGAGAAGTGCAGTTTCGACTTCAGGATACTTCGAATCCCGGACGCGCTTTCTCTTGCTTGAGAGGCTCTTTTGAAACCCTCCAACCACATCCTGCATGTTTTTGAGGTTGGTCGACAGCGTCGATGCCGAGATGTTGAATTCTTCTGCAATTTCCAACTTCGGTCGACCACCTTTCCCCACTTCTCGGATCAGCTTGACTTTCTGTTCCAGGGTCAAACACTTCCGCGCAGACTTTGGCAGCGCCATCAGCAGTGAAGCAGGTTGCACGCAACTACCGTACACGCGGCAGACGGGCTGTGCTGCCTTTGCAACGTAGAACACGATATCAAAGGCGCTGCCTCGACGCGCACTGCGATCCGTATATGCAGCATCGACTCAAGCTGGCAAACACGTGCATTGCGTGCGTCGCAACCAAGTCGACCAAGTCAACCACCGTACAGCCGAAGCTACTGGGGAGAGGGTGTATGCCGACCTGTTCAAGAGGAGGGAAAGGTGGAACGGGAGAAGCCCTAGCCCTTCCCTCTCGTTACTTCTTTCTCTCCTCTTGAACATGTTGGCATACGCTAGTCTCCCTGTAGCGCTGTATTAAACAATTTTTAGTAAGATGAATATCTTTTTTGTTTTTTGTAATAGGATAATTTAGGACAGTGCTTCTAAAGAGGTGAGTGCTGAGTGCCGTCAGGGGATGTGCTTCCCTGACTTCATTCTGACGAGGCTGGGCCACGAGTATCTGCGGGCATCCGCGGGCATCCGGGGGCACCACGGGCATCCGGGGGCACCACGGGCATCCGGGGGGGGCACCACGGGCATCCGTGGGCACCACGGGCACCGTGAAGTGTCGGAACCGTCGCTCAAGACGTTGCCGCATTCCTCTGCTCGCACAGAGCTCCTGAAGGGGCGATCTCCCGCCTTCTTTGCTCCGTTGACTCGACAAGTCGGAATCAAGTAAGAGATGGACGTCGGGCATTGAGACAGGTGCTTCAGGACTTCGAAAAGCTGGGCGCGACAGACGCACGGCACGCAAGGCACGTGCTCCACGCTCCTCACGCATTTATAGCGGCGAAAGGCGATATACCTTTCGCAGCTAGTGGCTGTTCTGCACAGCTGTTCGGAGGGTTGCGCTGGCTTACATTTTGTACTTTCGCTGGATCGTCCTTCATAATACGCATGTCTGGCCGTCGATACACTTTGAGTAATCTGATTCAAAATGCTTGCGTTGCGATCGGGACCGCGTCAAACTTAAAAAAATGCAATAATTCGTAAGGATCGTCCTTTGTAATAAGCATGTCCGGCCGTCGATACACTCCGAATAATTCGGTTAAAAATACATGCGTTGCGATCGGGACCGCGTCAAACTTCGAAAAATAAGGTAATTCAAGAAAAGCGGTTTTGTTATAACGAGGGATTACTGTACCTGCCCAGTCAATAACTATTGGATCCATCGGGAAGAAATCATGAGCCAGAGCATTGGGAAGCACAGCCGGTATAATGTTAACAAAGGACAGTGAGAATACAGAGTTTAAAACAACACAGAAACTCTCCCTAGTAACAACCAGTTCGCTTTCAGTAGTAACCTCAGTCGGTTTCTTAAAGGGCAACTCCGGCCAAAACTCCAAATGAAATAAACTACCGGTATCGCTGTACTGACACAAAATACGACCCCAGCCAAAATATTACGTCCGTGGGACGCCGCATTCTCAACTAATGCCGATAATAAAAATGCGACCCGCCGCGAGCCGCTGCTCCTTAGCGGGCGGCCGGCAGGTTGCCGATCGCTAAAGCAGCATTGGGCCGTGACGTCAGTACCGTTCTCTTTTTTCCTCCGGTTCGGGCGTTGCGCGGAGTGCGCTTCTTGGAGCCGCTACCACTCCTACTTCGGCTTGTGATCGGCGTGTTTAGCCGTTGCTTTTATCTGTAGCCCGTGTAGCTTCGGTATAGCCTTTTGTTTATTTGCTTGTGAGGACTCCAAGACTCGTTTTAGCGAGCAACTCGGTGCGCCCAAGACTGCCCAGCTGTTCTTCGAAAGATGCCGAGTGCAACTTGTAGCGCTGTGGGCAGCTCAAACAACCCGCTAAGCAACACGGAGGTACTTTTTCACAAGTTTCCAATGGACTGGAAATCGCAGAAGGTGTGGGTGAACGCTGTTCGACGAGTGGACTTTGGACTTCGGATTTTATGCGCCCGAGGAAAAAAAGAATGAAAAAATGACCGCATCTCCACGTGGTGAATGATGTTGATTGGGGCGAAGCTCTGGTGGTGCTGATGATACTGATTTTATTGTTCATACGTAGTGCTGATGGTGCTGATTTTTTTTTATTGCTCATAGGTAGAGCCCTGCGCGGATAACAATTTGAGTCTCTGCATCCAATCCGGATCCGCAGACTTCGTATCCGCATCCGAACCGCATCCGCAAACTTTTTACATCATTGTATCCGTATCCGATCCGCATCCGCATACTTTGTAGCCGTATCCGAACAGCATCCACAAAATGTGGAACCATGTCGATGTTCTTACTAACCACCAGAGGTTACGATTACGTTTAGACTAGCAAAATCAGCGGAAATCACGCCGACCGTGTTCTTCCCCGCCGCACGCGGAATCGGAAACTTTCACCTGTGGCCCCTTAGCTCTCCCTGAAATCTAAACGCCTAAAAAAAAAGGTTGTAAAAAAATTAAAAAAAAAAAAGTTCGGAAAGAGAGGAGGAGAAGCAGTGGTAGGAAGACAAAATCTTTTCTGTGATGTTACCGAGCGTATCCGGCCGCCTGGAGTCTCACGGTGTTTTGTGTCAGCCAGCGGGTACATGCGCCGCTAAGTCAGAGTGCAAGGCCTGATCGGATCAGCTAACGTGTTGTTCGAGAAAGATCGCACCCTGCAAGCGCCCAAATATATATATTATAAAAAATATATCTTTTAGTTTTTTGTTTTTTTTTGCTTAAAGTTGTTACGGAGGTTGCGCGCGGCAGTTGCTGGCATTGTTGGCGCCCTGGCGTCGTAACCGGACGAATATGAACAACCAGACTTTCTTGGCTAGAACTCTAAGCATACAAAAAAGAAACAGGCAATTTAGCGTATGTGCGTGCGCCGCTGATTTCTAAACTTGCAAACCGTGGCGCCACAGGGTCGCGCTTGCTGTCGAAGCACTTCTTTTGCTTTTGGTATCATGACCGCACCACTCTCTGCGGAGAGGGGAGGTTTCTTCTACTTTATTCTGACTCGTTCGTTTGAGGTTTTCTTTATCCGAGAAAGTTTTCCGCTCTTTCCCTGCCAAAGAACTAGATTTCTCGGGACAATTGATGCCCTGCATTCTTTACTTTTTCTTTTTCTGTACATAGCATTTTTGACGAGATGAAATGCACTAACTAAAGCGATCTTCAGTAAGAATCAGATCTTTCTTAGGATCCCTATCGTTTCTTCGAAATGCGTTTTGTGGAAAAACGTTTCGTGGACAACTTTTCACGGACGTACATTTCATGGACACGCGGTTTGTCGACGCTGTACGTTTTATGGGCACATGGCCCTGCGACGTTTTGTCGACAATGTATTTCTTCATTAAGCCGCTAAAAGCTAGAGCGCGATTCACTAAAGCGTGCTTAACCAAACCATGTCCCCCTCCCCCTGTAACCTAGGCGAGACGCAAAAGTTTGTTACGAAAATAGTAGGGTTGTGTGCGACGAAACGTCTCAGGTTTTTTGATGAAACGAACACGGGAAGCCTTTCGATCAAACGTCGCATGTCGACGAAACGATCTATAGATGAAACGTCAGTCAACGGACTGAATGCCACCGAGCAAAAATCTAGATGCAGATCCGCGGATATCCGCATCCGCAGCCCCTGACATCTGCATCGGAACCGCAATCCGCCAAAGTCTGTCTAATTTTTATTCGCATCCGCCAGTTTACTGCAGATATCTGCGGATAATCCGCGGATATGCAGGGCTCTACTCATAGGTAGTGCTGATTTCCGGGTTGCGTTTCGACTTCATTATTACTGCTTTATGGTCGGTGAAATGCAGAGCCAGTGGTTCTTCTAGCTGATCAGCTTGGATCCGCTAGAAGCCGTGGGAATGCATCTCCACCGCTTAAGTCAACGGTCCATGTCAGAAAGAGAATGTGTGGTATGGAACGTGGTTATATACGCATTTGAGCGTTTGACCGCCCTTTCGTCTATAAACGTTGAGCCAATGCATGCAAAGAACGCGATTATATACGCATTTGACCGCACCGCCCTCTTCTGTATAGACGTTGAGCGGCTACATGCAACGTTTCATCCATGACAGAAACCCCAGCTCTTGAGTTACTACCACATCTCGGAGCCCTCTGCTCGTCCCGCAGCCGTGCCCGAGTGGTTAAGGCGATGGACTAGAAATCTATTGGGGACTCCCCGCACAGGTTCGAATCCTGTCGAGAGCGCAAACATTTTTTTCTTTTATGTGAGCACGGACGCCGGATGGACGGACAAGGCTAGACCCTAAGGAACTTCGCCCCTAAAACAGACGTGTACAGCCCAGCACACGTATGTTCGGGCGCCGCGGCCCGCGCCGGAGAGCCTCAAAGCTTTGTGTCTGGGACTGACCCTCAGTGCGAAGCGAGAGGGCCCCCAGTACTCTACGTCACTGGTAGCGCGGCGTAGAGCAACGCCGCTCCATCCACGGGAAATCCACGATTTAGGCCTAGCAACGAGTACGGAAGACCGCACACACGGCAACAGCCACTGAGTACGGCACCGAACGAGTTCACTCGTTTTCCAGTCGCTAGCTTTTGGGTATACAAGCGACGAATACGGCATAGCACACGCAGGGCGGCGGCCGCCGGGTACGGCACCGTGCGAGTTCACGGGTTTTCCAGTCGCTAGCTTTTGGGTATACGCATGAACTCTTGCTACATACGCTGGATAACTACCACATATACAGAATTAAAACAAAATCAGCTTACCTCCTATCTTCAGACGGCTAGCGCAGCAGAGGTAGGTGCCGCTCGGCCTGCGTACTCGTTGAACGAGAACGATCCTGACGTCACGTTCACATAGCGGCTGATTTCCAGTGTTGCCGGGGCCTCGAGCGGCTAGTTTCGGTTTTGTTGGCCGCGCCCCAAACAAAACTTTGAGGCGTCGATATCTTTAGAACTACGCACAATAACGAGAAAAAATTACACCTTGCAATTCAGGGACGCTGACTGCACTAAAAACAGTCATAATCCCAAAATCGAAAGTATGGACCGGAGTTGCCCTTTAAGTGGATAAGTGTTTCTCTCTTGCCACTAATATTTTACGATAGGTGACTGTTTTACTTGAGGCTATCGAATGTGCGGATGTTATTGACATTTTATAGTGATCCATAGAGGTTACGCAAGGGAGCCACCTTTGGACTTTTGATTACCTTACAATTTTTTTTTTTATTTCAGCTTTATTTCACTATCTTGAATTGCACATTTTTTCCAGAAAATGCATATTCAGAACTGCAGAGTTTTGGCATGTATGGATAACAAGGAACACTCTCACAAAGTCTTGTCAATGTGCACTGACAAACAATGTAAAAAATAATTATTCTTTATATGTTGGTGAGGTGTGCTGCTCTGTGTAGCACTCGTCATCCACAAGTGAAAATAGCTGAAAGCAATGTCAGTATATCAGAAGAAGTTTGAGGAAGACATCACCTACACTGCTGGAAAGAATTTCTGACATTTAAGACGCAAAAAGAAAATTTTAAAAAGTAATCTTGAAACTTCAAGTGCATTTATCTCAGCTTCACTTTTGGCAGCAAATCCCACCTTAATAAAACTATCGTTTCGGTATGAAACTACCGAGAGACATAATATTTGCGGATTATATGCCGCAAAAGAAAATTTTAAAAAGTAATCTTGAAACTTCAAGTGCATTTATCTCAGCTTCACTTTTGGCAGCAAATCCCACCTTAATAAAACTATCGTTTCGGTATGAAACTACCGAGAGACATAATATTTGCGGATTATATGCCGCAAAAAGAAAATTTTAAAAAGTAATCTTGAAACTTCAAGTGCATTTATCTCAGCTTCACTTTTGGCAGCAAATCCCACCTTAATAAAACTATCGTTTCGGTATGAAACTACCGAGAGACATAATATTTGCGGATTATATGCCGCAAAAAGAAAATTTTAAAAAGTAATCTTGAAACTTCAAGTGCATTTATCTCAGCTTCACTTTTGGCAGCAAATCCCACCTTAATAAAACTATCGTTTCAGTATGAAACTACCGAGAGACATAATATTCGCGGATTATATGCCGAAACTTTATTGAGCCGGTTACTATGAACTTATATTTTACAATTTCATGTTCCTTTATTATGAAAAATTGTAATTTGCAAAACTTGACAAATGTAAAAAAAAAACAAAAAAACTTTCATAAAATTTTTTTTACTTGAAAAATGCATATTTTTTTAAATTTCTTTTCATAGTTACCGGCAACAAGTATTCCAGTATGCATTTCACCAGAAAAATATATGGTGATCAACACCGTTTCTCAACGATAAATTCATTGAGCAGACTCCATACAAAGCTACGTTTTTGGGGTATAGTACCTCATAAAATTGGTTCACAGGGCTGAAACTTTGCATGCCCTCCTTCTATATGGCTACAAATACCACCTGCGAATTTCACACCGATTGAGTGAGCAGTTTAAAAGTAGACATGTCCAGGTAGTGTCCCCCTTAAACATTATTATCTTTAAAAAACATGTTTTATGCAATTTCTGTATATATCATCATTAAAGAGTTAAAAAGATATGTATGAGGACTGTTTGTTTTTCAACTAATGATGAACTAAGAAAAATATCATCAAAAGCATTTTAATATATACAAATGATAGATACATATTGTAGCTACTTTTCTACATAACCACCGCACAAATTAATGGGGGACACTACCCAGAAAAAAAAAAAGTTTCTGCAAAAAATATTGATATTGAAAAATGTCAACTTACATCCACCATCGAGAGAGTATTCCCAGAAATATTTATTAGTTTACAGTGAATAGTTATTTTTTTATAAAGGTATTTTCGGTCCACCAATGCTAAAGAAAAGGTAGAGGTTGGAGCAATTTGAATGCGTATTTCTCCGTTCCACTTTTTGGCAAAAATTTCACTTTAGAGAAACTATCGTTTGATAATGGGACGAAAGGAAAGACTCACTCATGGTTTTTCCTAACTGGATTTTAATGGGCAATGTAACTGTGGCATTCCTTTTTACTTCGTAGATGTCTTTTAGAAAAGACTTCTAAAATTTTGTCGACAACATAAAATGCAAAAAGTTTATTTGATTTTTTCACCGCAATGTTACTATAAAATAAATAACTTTTGGGAAATTTTGTTTTCACAGTTGCACTCTCCGGGCATTCTGCTTCGTATCTAGTGAAGAAAAATGTTGGGTATTTCATTAGCTTTCTAATGCTAAGTTGTCCTAAACAAAGTCAGTGGGGTCCTGATAAAATCGACTAAGTTATTTTACAATTCATGTACGCAGATTAAACTGTGCACCGCAGTATGTCTCGCAACTTCGAGTATATACTGTAAATTCCATTCATATTAAGCCAAAGATTCCAAAGTTTACACTTTTGGGTAGTATCCCCTTTTAAGGCAGTAATTCTGACGTGGCACAAGCTTTCGGATGCCCTCTCGAAAGAAAGTTGCCGCTGGATTCTCAGTCATTCCATCTTAAGTTCAACTAGACTGTAAGTCGCCACAGACATTCTTCCCTAACTAAGGTAGAGTGGCAAAACTTTTGCTGCCCATTATCTCTGTAAGGCATTATGACGTCGTCGTTGGCATCTCGTAGTCAGATCACATCATTTTCACTAGTCTTGCTTCCTCCCTCTCCTGTGCTTGGCGGGCGGCAAAGGAAAGAGCTATGCCAGAGTTTTGATCAGTGATTACAGCTGTACTACTCATAACAACCTTTACATTATTTTTAAGGTGCCAACGTCCAAACTCTGGCACCATTTTCAAAATCGTGAACCAATTCAGCTTTCCTTCAACTAAAAGATCAAACTCCATCCATGTTCAGAACAATAAAAACTGCTCTGATCAAACTTGTTTTGTCATGTCGCCCCAACAGATTGTGCCGAGCCAAAACCCGGGGACAGGGTGGAGAGGTTTTCCGGCGGGAACAGCAAGGGCGACCTCACTCGTCACAGCAACTGGCCAAGCGCGCACCAGCGGAAGATGTACCAAAGTCCGTACGAGCACCGGTGTCGATACTGTTCTTTCTCTAGCGGCGACGCTTGCGACGTTGCCGCTCATGAATGGACCCACAAGAAAGAAAAGCCGTTCAGGTGCAGCATGTGTGACAGCACATTTACTCAGAAATCGAGCTTGGCGTATCACGAAAGGCTTCACACGGGTGAACGGCCTTTCAAGTGCCAGACGTGCGGGAGAGCGTTTATATCGAGGAGAGACCTGGTGCGTCACGAGAGGGTCCACACTGGCGAGAAGCCGTTCAAGTGCGACTCCTGTCCGAGAGCATTTTCGGATAAGAGTAATTTGATCGCGCATCAGAGGAGACATCAGATGTGAACGACCTTCGCTATGTACGTCACAGCTGTAGGCAAGATTTAAACGATACTTGCTTCAAGCTCCAGCATGTATTTACTTTGCTAGCCGATTTACTTGCAGGGGTTAGATTTGTGAGCAGTGTAGGGTTTGCATGGTATTAATACTTTAGTGTGTTTGTCTCTTTGTACATATTCACAAATTAAACTGGAGTGTAGCCTAGTAGCAATGGCCAGTGTAATCTTTGTATATGACGTGCGAAAGAGGTCCTCGACTAGTTTTGTAGCGCCTTTTTGGTCGCACCTCCTACAAAAAAAAAAAAAAGACTAAAGGCAAAAAACCTTTTTTTACTTTTTATATATTTCTTTTTTAATTTAAAGCCAATAGCAATTATGTGCTGCACATGGAGTCTCTAGATTATCGGTAGTGTAATTTTTGTTGCTCACATCTTGGTGTGCCTTTTCTGAACCATGGAAAACAAACTCGAAACAATAAAATTATTAAGGGACGTAAGACACACGGATTTTTCAATGGCAACAATCTTTAATAATGTAAAAGTCCAAAAAAAAAAGAAAGAAAGAAGAGACTGGAAAAGTGATGGGACAACAGAACTTTAAAATATCAAGATAAAATTATTGTCTTGAAAATTAATGATCAAACCAAGTAGAAAATTGATATGTTGCATACAGGACTGGGGCTGCTTAACAAAACTAAAAACTAAGTATGAAACATTTGTTCTGTCTTCCCATTCTTAAATTTCCTCCTTTTCTTTTTGATACTGTTTGAGTTGCTAAATTTTGGTGACATCGTTCAGCATGCTTCCTACTTGAAAGACTGGTGGATGTCTGTATTCCACCTGTATGTTTATGTTGTGTTTTTTTTGCATCTTCACGAAGACGATCCTTGGTCGTTTAATATCGTGAAATTATTATTGCTTCAGATTTGGTATTCATTGAGTTTCACTTGGATTCATCAGGCCTGTATTTATTCAGATTGCCTCAGCAGACTAAGAATAAATTTTTGGTTTTAATAGAGACATAATTGACTCCGAGTATATTCATATAGGCGAGTCTTGCATGTACATGATCTCTCTAAATATGTTCTCCCTGGCTGAATAGTGGTTGTCAAACTTGTTTGATGCACCAAAGTTGTTACAGCTGGAGTTGCATCTCTAAATGTATGAAATATTTCTTTTGATATAAGTTTGCTTTATCAGTTGCTAAACTTAGCAGCTCCCATAAAGCAGCAAGTTTTCTGTGTCGACTCTAATGTTGCATTCAAGCACGCCTTAAATATTTTTTTTACTTTTTATTTCTAATGTTTTATTTTATCATATTTTATGTCCAGCTTTGAGAACTGTGCTGTTGTCCTATGCGACCCATTTGACGGGGGTAAGCACCGTAGGAGGTGAATTCTAATTCAATCAATTTGAAGAAAGCCTGTATCAATCATTTTGCTTGTACTTTTTCAATGCTTGTGATTGTGCATGTGTTTTTTTGCATTGTTTTGTGGTTATGTCTTGCGTGGCATTTTCTTCCTTTGTCTACTTTTGTAATACCTCGGAGTCGGGGCCGTTGATGTACATAGCTCGATTAATAATTGAAAATAAATCCGTATCAACTGGCTTCACAATACACGAGTTTCGTGTTTCTCTCTTTTTTTCTTACAGTCGTTTATCTTTAGATATTAGGTGAAGATGTGGCATTTGCATATGCTCCTTGCATCTGCATAATTCTGGAGTGTGGCTCGGAGTTTCGCAAGAGCTGGGACAGCTAGGTTCCGGTAAAGCGGAACGAAACATGGTTGTGCAATGTGTCTTGAGGGACAGCCCCAAAACAAATCGGTAAAAGTGGGACGCTCCCGCACAAGTCAGGATATCGGACCACATTAGCCGCGCCGGATTGTTTTGCAGCAAGCTTCAGGAGAATTGAAGATACAAAGTGCTCTTGGCCCGTGTGCGTTTAAAGCACGATCCGACCACAATGGAAGAAGAGAGGTGTCTGAACGGCGCCGCCTTGCCATGGGTTCGCTCGTATTTACGACACGCAGTGAAACGGCGTAACACGTTTGGGGCAGTAAGAAGACGATGAGAGTCGCTCAAGGAACCGTCCTTATTCGCGCAAGTGCTTACAAGGCTGCGCGACCACCCCTGCGCGAAGGACCCCAGACCGACGGTGCCCCTGGCAAGAGATGCGCGAAACGCGAGCATACTTTTGCCGCCTTGGCTGACCTCGTTCGACACCTCTCTTCCACCGCGATTCGAACCAAACCGGAATGTAAGTCCCAGAAACGAGCCACGACGTCATGGGTGAAGTCTTGCAGCTTTCACCGTACTTCGTTTCACGCAAGTATGAGCGCAGCGAATGCCACTACAATGCCTGCACCTTTCTCCTCGTCGTCAGTGGATCTACGCAGCGCCACTTATGTTTACATCGGCATCACCACCAGCATGTCTCACAGCATCTCTCCCCGAGCTCGACGCTATCGCGCTGTGACGGCAAGACGCATGCGTCTGCTGCTTTTCGACGTGTTTGCCGCTCGGGCCAGGTCGGGGAACCTCCTACAATGACGTCGTTGCGCAGGCATTCTTTTCTAGGTCGGGGCTCGGCAACCTATGGCCCACAAAGCAATATTATACGGACCCCGGCACGCCACCAGAAATGCCTGCCTCCAAATTTAAGGTATGTTTGTTTTCCAACCCTGGGTAATGGGACGTATTAGCTCAAGAGATTTGCCAGATAAAGTTTTCTGATCAGCTGATCCCCAAACAGACAATGAGCTGAAGAATGTATTTGCAGCAAACCCTCGTCAAGTTTTCCGAAGGATTCCCTGAATCAGTCTTGAAAGTATGAAATCTCCTAGCAGCCTTCGAAGTGTTCACTGCAGCACGCATATATCTGCGGACATACTTTTTCAAGATGCAGGCCGTAAAGTCGAACATGGGTCTTGCGAAAGTTTGATGAGCACCCACAAAATTTTTTATGAATGACTCAAAAATCCCATTGAGAGGGGCTCAAGTCATGTAATGTTTGCCTGAATCAAGAGATCATCTTTGTGTATCACTTTGAGCACTGTGCGAATTTTTTTTATCTTTTATTTTATTTAAGTTTTTATTTAAAAAAAATAAAGTCAAATAGTTTTTTTTTAACCACCTAAAAAACATGTTTGTTCTAGTAAGGCAGAGATTGCACATCATTACAGAAATAGAAAGTTGTTAGTTAAACTGCATATCAAAGGGTTGGGTGGGTTTCGGGGGCCGCTGTTGAGGCACGAAATTAAGGTCAATAGGGAGTTTTCGTAGACCGCGTCTCCTCCTCCGCTAGGCCCTCCGCAACGAAGAAGTCGCTACTGCGCCTGCGCGCCCATGGCCTTGACCGTAGGGTTCCGGGTATCGTAGTGGGTTGCGGAGAGCGTTGCGGGACGGCGAAAACGATCTACGAAAACTCCCTAATGACGAAGCAGTAGCAACACTGTAGCGCAAGTGCCACGTTTTTTTTACGTATTGACGTAGCGCACTAAGAAAACAAATTTTAAAACGAGCATGTCTCCCATAGGCATAGATAAGCATGAGAAAGCGGGACCACGACAGGCTGCCATTTTTTGTTTCGCCTCCCTACGGGACCCTTAGTTGCGCGTCTGTTTTCTACGTGCCGCCGCGCCGCTATTCGCCGAGATCCAGTCGCGTGAAAATCAAAATCCAAGTGCCGTGCAGAAAAGCAACCGATACAATCGCTTCGCCGACGTTGCACGTGCACCGGCGTATGTTCCTTTGCTTTTGCCTCTCCTCCTTTCTTGTTTTCCAGGAAAGAAATAGAAGAAGCGCGCCGCACGCCGCTATTCGCCGAATTCAGTCACGTGACGAGCAGAATCCCGGGTTGTGCAGGAAAGCCGGTGCTACAGGGATGAACCGGATGAACCGCTGCTTGGCGAGCATCACTTGCAACCAACGTTACTAGAACTCTCAGTTGGGAAACTCACCGTTGAAACCTGGGCCGCTGGCGTCCATTGAGACCGAGCTAAATACGACAAGTGTCACTCTGTATCATTTGTCTTAACTGCGGTCGCCTTGAGCTTTAAAGGGGCCCTGCAATGGCTTTTTTACTAATTTTTAATTTGCACCAAACCTGAGCGCACTGAACGTAGTAACTTAATGACACTTTTCTTTCTCGAATTTCGATTTATTTTAGAAGTTATAGGCAAATTAAAATTACAAAAACAAGCAAAAAATAACCTCCTTCATGACGTCCTTGGTTGCTTGAGTGGCCGTGAACTAGACGAGGGATGGTGAGCTGAGCGAGCGCTCACGGCTGCCGTACTCCGTGTCGACGGCGCGAGAGGGCGCCACTAAAGCGTGTTCTGGATAGGCTGTATGTAGCGGGCAGCTAGAGCGGCTCTCATTGCATTTGCTGCGCGATTAAACACAAATTCGGCATGACACTTCATTGGCCACAAACGACAGCAAACACGGGGTAAAGATCAGTTCAGAATGGGAGCCACTTCGCGCTGCCATACCGCGAAACGGCCAAACCGCAAGACAAAGCTGCTCACCGAAGGCCTTGGGAACGCTCGGAGCCGGTCGGGTCCTTCGGTCCCTACGGCCGCAGCGCCGCCGCGTACATCCGGGACCTTTCCGTGTCGGCGCCTGATCCCACTACTCCTTTCTAGTAGGCGCTGCCTTTTCCACCGATTGGTGGCGGGTATGTCGACGGATCATTTCTTGTTTCCGTACTTTATAAACTGCATTTGTTTCTTTTCTGATCTCAAATACTGAACAAAAACTACTTTTATAAATAATTGAAACGGTTCGCACCACTTATATTTTGTATTTCGACTAAAAAGAAGCTTTTAGCGGCTCTGACCAGTAGTAAGCCCAGGACCTAAGACGTCACATTACCCGCGCTTTCGGCACCGCGGGTCGCCCCCGTCGGTGGAGGAGGTTTCCGCGTCGTCCGGTTAAAATATGACGCACTGATATTTAGTTACTCGCTCCGTGCCCACTGGCTTGCCCAAACCCCAAGAGGCGTGGAAACCGCAAAAAGGTAGACACTTAAATATGATTGCAGGGCCCTTTTAAAGTGGCTGTGCTAGGAGCTATAATCATCGCGAGGCGTGAGCCGGAAAAGAGGACGATGAAGAAGAGGGAGGGGGGCTCGAGGCAGTTGATTAAATGGCTGATTCTCAACGGACGCTGGTTGAGTCCTGAGTTCCTGAGGCCCTGACAACACATGGTGTCAGAAGTGCGCCAAGGCGATATCGCCGGAGGAGGAGCTACGCAAGCAATGGCCACGTCCAGCTTCTTGTGTCAACCCCCGAGCCGTACACCTTTGCAAACCCAGAAGAATGGACCTCGTGGAAACGCCGCTTCGAACGATTTCGAGTCGTCAGTGGTCTCGCTGCGAAGCCAGGAACAGAACAAGTGAATGCTCTCATCTACTTCATGGGGGATAAAGCGGATGATATCCTGCTGTCTCTCAGCTTACCTGAAGAGCAAATGACAGACTACAGTGCCGTGCTCCGAGCCTTTGAGAACCACTTTGTCGTGAGACGGAACGTTGTTTATGAGCGAGCCACTTTCCATCGGAGATGTCAAAAAGAAGGAGAGAACGTCGAAGAGTTCATAACAGATCTGCACAAGCTTGCCAAGTTCTGCAACTTCGGCACACTCCACGACGAAATGATTCGAGACAGGATAGTGGTGGGACTTAAAGATCACAAGCTTTCTGAAAGACTGCAGCTTGATCCAGATTTGACGCTTGAAAAAGCAACAAACATGGCACGACAGTCTGAGGTTGTGAAAGACCAACAGACCAGACTTCACACGTCCAGTGACACCAACGTAGATCGCCTTTACATATCAAAGAAGGCTCCTTCAAGAAAAGCCAATCGTGGAGGAAGAGTGGGCGAGAAGACGGTACCCAACTCCACTCAGTTTCAAGCATCGACTGGACACTGCTCACGCTGTGGCAAGAGACAGCATTCGAAAGAACAGTGTCCGGCACGAAAGGCGATGTGCAACAAATGTCGCATAATTGGACATTACGCCCGCCAATGCCGAAACTCCGCAGCGCTGAACCAAGTTTCCAGTACAGAGACTGCATTCCTTGGAGTCATCGCATGCGAAAACAGTCAGCGGTGGACCGCGACAGTGCAAGTTGGCGAGGTGCCAATCGTCTTCAAGGTCGACACTGGCGCCGACGTGACAGTCATTCCGACAGAGACGTACAAAGCGTCTTTTTCAGCGACGTCCCTGCAGAGGCCCACGAAGATCCTAAAGGGTCCCGGTCGCCATGAACTAGACGTGCTGGGAATGATCACGAAGGACATGACCTACAGAACCAAGTCGACAAAAGCGGACCTGTACGTCGTTAACGACTTGGATGAAGCTCTTCTTTCGAGAGATGCCAGTGAGAAGCTGGGAATCGTCAAAAGGTCTGCGACGTTGCGACTTTACGTACTGGAGACGTCAAGCCGGAAAGTGAGTTTCCCAAACTTTTTCTGGGCTGGGACACGTGAAAGAAGCTTACAAAATTGAGCTACGAGATGACGCAGTTCCTTTTGCACTGATGACGCCTCGGAGAGTAGCCATTCCTTTGCTAAGCAAGACAAAGGAGAAGCTTGAGGAAATGGTCAAGATGCAAGTAATAGAACCCGTGGAAGAGCCAACAGAGTGGTGCTCTGGGATGGTTATAGTCACGAAATCAAATGGAGACGTGCGCATCTGCGTAGATTTGACCGAGCTAAACAAGTACGTGAAAAGAGAGGTGCATCCTTTGCCAATTGGAGAACACGTGCTGGGACAACTCGCTGGAGCGAAATACTTCTCTAAGATTGATGCGAACTCCGGATTTTGGCAGTTTGAACTAGCCGAAGAGTCTCAACACCTGACGACCTTCATAACACCTTTTGGGAGGTTCAGGTTCAGGAGATTGCCCTTCGGCATCACATCAGCACCGGAGTTCTTCCAGAAAAAGATGACACAGTTTCTCGAAGGTCTGCAAGGGGTCCTGTGCAACATGGACGACGTCCTTATCTACGGAAGCACTCCAGAAGAGCATCATGAGAGGCTTCGTAATGTTCTCCAACGACTCCAGGACAGGGGAATGACCCTAAACGCAGAGAAATGTGAATTTTTCGTTAAACAAGTTAAGTTCCTTGGAAACATCATTGACCAGGAGGGTATCCGACCAGACCCAAGCAAGATCAGAGCAATTGTCGACATGAAAGTGCCGTCAAATGTGTCTGAACTAAGAAGTTTCCTCGGAATGGTAAACTACCTAACCAAGTTCGTTCCAGGCATGTCAGAGATTGCCTACCCGCTAAACTGCCTACTAAGCACGAAAAACGAGTGGATCTGGACAAGCGAACAACAAAGAAGTTTCGACAAGTTGAAGAACGCCTTGACAAGAAGTCCAGTGTTGGCACATTACGACCCAGGGAAGCACACAATCATTTCGACTGATGCTTCGTCGTATGGGCTAGGAGCGGTACTGCGCCAACAACAAGAAGATGGAACGTACCGACCGGTCGCCTATGCCTCAAGGACTTTGACTGAAACTGAAAGGAGGTATGCGCAAGTGGAGAAAGAAGGCCTGGGGGTCGTGTGGGCATGTGAAAGGTTCCAGGATTTTATAACCGGACTTCACGTATTGATTGAAACAGATCACAAGCCCCTTGTGCCAATTTTCTCGTCAAAAAACTTAGCGGACATCACTCCACGACTTCAAAGGATGAAACTTCGAATGATGCGATTCTCATACGACATGAGACACATTCCTGGAAAAGCCTTGATTACTGCCGATCTTCTCTCTCGGAAGCCTCTACAGGAGACAGGTCAAGGGGACTTTCAGGAACAAATTGCACTGTATGTCAGTGGACTTACAGCATGCTTGCCGGCAACCGACCATAGGTTGAAAGAAATCCGAGAGAAACAAGTTGCGGATGTCACGTGCAAGACACTGGTCAAGTACAGTGAAGAAGGCTGGCCGACACGAAACGCGGTTCAAACTGACTGCAGGGATTACTGGCCTCATAGGTCGGAAATAGCTTTGCAAGACGGTCTCCTCATGAGAGGATCTCGAATTATTATTC
The DNA here is from genome assembly GCA_037355805.1 of Ixodes ricinus. Classification (NCBI taxonomy): domain Eukaryota; kingdom Metazoa; phylum Arthropoda; class Arachnida; order Ixodida; family Ixodidae; genus Ixodes; species Ixodes ricinus. The sequence continues at coordinate 12,955 of JAZHYW010015016.1, read as the reverse complement.
CTCAGTCAATGCGCCATGACATCCTACAAAGACTTCACGAAGGACACCAAGGCATTACCAAGTGTAGGGCGCGTGCCCGACAGTCTGTATGGTGGCCTGGACTTTCCCGTCAAGTGGAAGATGTGGTACGCACATGCACACAGTGCATCCAAGAAACACACAACCGACACGAACCACTGCTTCCATCAAAGTTTCCAGATCGACCATGGCAAAAAGTCGCAATGGACCTGTTTTACTTGGAAGGAAAAGACTACCTCCTCGTCACCGACTACTTTTCAAGGTTTCCAGAGATTGCACTTCTCAACAGTCTGACGGCGACTACAATAATAACTCACTTGAAGTCTTTCTTTGCGAGACATGGAACACCTGAAGTAGTCTTTAGTGATAACGGACCACAATTCCGAAAAATACAAGGGTCGGAGTTCCAGAAGTTCGCCGAAAGTTGGGGCTTTGAACACAGAACATCCAGTCCACGTTACCCCCAAAGTAATGGCTTCGTGGAAGTTGCCGTTGGCATCATCAAACGTAGTTTGAAGAAAACTGGGGACAGCTACGTCGCGTTACAAGCCTACCGCTCGACACCGTTGGGTAACGGCTACAGTCCAGCAGAGTTGTTGATGGGACGGAGATTGCGTACTTCTCTACCGACGGCTGACTCCCTTCTTCAGCCGAGTACACGTAGATAAAGAATCCCTCGATCTTTGGGAAGAACGCAGGATCATGAATCTGAATCATAAGTATGACGTCGCTGGTTAATGTCGTATTCGTCACTGGCAAAGGCACCCTAAAAAAAGCAGTTTTTGAAAGGGTTTTTGATTCTCCAAGAACTCTTTCAGCTCATAAAGAACAGTTTCGCCTCAAGCACTATCGCCCCTGGCGTGCTAGAAACGCAATTGGGCGATAAAGAATTCTCGCACCAAAAAAGGAGTTTAAAAGCACCCCTTATAGGAGCTTAAAGTAACTTCTTTAGGGTGCAAAGTATGGAAAAGCCGAACAACTACTCACAACGCTTTTACAACATTTTTTTTTAAGAGTGACATTTGTTTGGGGAAACAGAATAGCGTTCGGCATAATGTGTTTATTATTTACTTTGGAGTAGTTAACTTTTTTATTGTAACATTTTAACGTATGGTTTCAGTCAGAAACCTGCTGTGCATAATCTAAAACAACGAAATCAATTGATTTTAGAAGTATACAAGGCACGCACAAAATCTTGCGACGTTCCGAATAAAAACACTCAGTTTTAACGCGTTTCTAGGTTTCGAGCTCATATCGAAACGCAAGGAACTCTGCCCCTGCCCCTCCCTCCCCTCCCCTCCTCCCTCCCTCCCTCCCTCCCTCCCTCCCTCCCTCCCTCTCCCTCCCTCCCTCCCTCTCCCTCCCTCCCTCCCTCCCTCCCTCCCTCCCTCCCTCCCCCCCCCCGTGGCCGAGGTGCGTAACGCACGTGCGCCAGACTCCTAAGACAGCGAGGAAGGCAAGGTGGTCCACGCACCTCGGTTGCGGCGGGCGGGACCTCCCGCGCACCGCAACCTGAACACACCTACAAATTGAGCTTTTTGATGTTTTTCAGAACGCCGCAAAATGCTTCATATTTTTCTAAAATGACTTAATTTAGCGACTTCTGATGAAGCCCAGCAAGCTTCTAATCGAAATTATACCTTTCAATTTACTTATAACAATATCAATTGCTCGAAGTAACGAATAAACTAAGACCCGCATTCCGAGAGACACGCTGTATATAAGATAGAAAAGATTGTCTGGAACCACTTAGAATTGTAATGTCCACTAAGAAAAATGCTTAATTATTAGCGAAAAGACTGCGATGGCGCAGGCGAGCTGGTGTAGATTTGTGCTGGTGCGGTTTTGGTTTATATGGAAGTGTTAATAGTAAACTTTCAGCTGAGTCTGAGACGACGCCTTCCGTCTTTCTGTTCCTGTCCCTTCTTCCGCTTTTGGTTCTTCTAGTTCTCCACCCAGCCTCAGGTGGTTCAAGAAAATGCCAAATGGTTAATGATTAGACTTTTTTTTGTGTGTGTGTGGGTCTTTCGCATGGTGTCATGGAAAATTGGCCATATAAGTGCGTACAGTTTATATTTTCAGTGGGAATTGCAAACGAAGGCAGGGTTTACGACTCCTACTATAACGCAGGTCTCCTTTCTGGTGATGGGCCTGCTGACTATGTGCATGGCAGCGGCGAGCCACTTCACCGTCCTGGTGACGCTGTGCCTGGCGTTAGGCCTGTGCGACGGCTGCTTCATCTCGCTCATTGGGCCCGTGGCCAGACTCATCGCGGGCTCCTCGGGCACCTCGCAGGGCATCGGCTTCCTCCTCGGCGCCTGCTCTCTGCCACTCACCGCTGGACCCCCATCGCAGGTCAGCATACGGTTCATTGGGCTTATCCGCCATCGTAAAACTTTAGACCTATATGCAAGGTGGCATAAACAAAGGGAATGGCCGAAAATATTGGCAAAAAAAAAAAGGCCCGAGCTTTCATGAAAAAAGTATATTAAGGCATGGAACGTTTTCTAACGGAACTCGCATGTCACAAATTTGTCCCTCCATCCGGCTGTCCGTGTACTGCTGCGCTGAATAAAGTAAGCAAATTGACGTGTCACGTATGTGATATCGTGGCATCACGTGATACACTGACGTAACGTGACGTCATGTGACCGCATTGCGTGACGTCAGGTCGCGTGTCATAGTATCACGTGACGTCGATTCCCCGATAAATATAGCGATACAGTTTACATGACGGGACCTTACGTCATGTGGCGTGGTAACACGACGCGACGTCACGTAAATGTTTTCGCTATATTTTGCCGGGAAACGAAGAAACCCCCTATTTTTCACTCCCCGAAATGACTTTTTTTTAAATCTTTTCAACCAATTTAAACAATCGTTCCTTAAACATCGCATTCCATTCAATTTAGGACTTCGGAGACAGCGGTTTGTGGTAATTTTGTTATTGACCTACTTTATCTTGAGAGTATTTCCAGGCATGGTCTGAAATTTCTCAAGGATGAGTAGGCCCATTAAAGAAAAGGCTCAGGGTGTCGTCTACCGCATACCGTGTTGTGGGGATTGTCCGAACTCATACGTTGGGAAGAGTTAAAATTTCCTAGAGAGGCTCACGCGACACAAATACGAAGTCCGACAGCAAGATGAGGAAGCAAGTGCCTTAGCAGAATACGCAATTTTTTCTTGAATTCTCTCCCCCATCCTTTTCTTTCTCTCGGATCACAACCAGACCAGATGCACGTGCACCGCTTCTTTCGCCAATCGGCGGACCATCGTGCTCTGTTGCAGTCAAATTATGTAAATATTGGATATAGAACCTCGTTGGCGTTGTCGACTGTGCAGCTTGGAACATTTCTCAGTCACGCACTCGAAGTAATTGGCCAGTTAGGGCGTTTTTCCTTCAAATTCAGGACATTCAACACAGTGCTAAAACAGCTTCATACATAAATTTATGTGCGCTGTCGGGCACTGAGCGCGAACACGGCGTCGGCGCCTTTCAGCATGAGGGAATGTACGTGCTAAACGGTCGAAGGACACTTGAAAAAACCATGAGAAACGACAAGAACTATGCAGTCTGGATGAGTAACTCCCTGAGCATATAGACGACTAAAATAAATTGAAGGCGACGTAATATATATAGTCTGATTTGCAATAAATAAGTACTGCTTTATTCTTACTGCTCGTGAATATGTGCGAAGATGCTTGTTCCGCATTCAAAACGTAACCAGCGTGCTCGAAAGCAATGAATATAGGTGGACGCCCGAGAACAAGTGCCAGATGAGAGCTGCCCGGCATAGGAAATAACAAAAAGAAACACCTTTCATAACCCACATACTTTACACTTACACGGAACGCAGGTTCGTCTGCTTCTAGCACAGGAATGCGATGATGTCAGAACGCCGAGCTCTTACTGGCTGATAGAAAAAAACAATAGTGCGTAGATGTAGAGGCATCTAGCATAGAGGTCTACCCACTATCCTTTCAATCAAAGCCAAGCAAAGCTCGGCGACGTTCTGACGTTACGGCAACCCCTGCGCGAGAAGCAGACGACTTGCTCTCCGCATATGTTTTGAATGTTTTAGAGCGCAGCTCTTAGGCGCCCGTTTCCGGCTTGAGCGGCGTCGCCGTCGGCGTAACCGCGCGGTGCATGATGGGTAAATTTCCCCGCTAAATTTAGCGGAAAATTTTCCCCGTAAATCTAGCGGAAAATTTCCCCGCTAAATCTAGCGGGAAATTTTCCCGCTAAATCTAGCGGGAAATTTTCCCCGCTAAATCCAGCGGGAAATTTTCCCCGCTAAATTTAGCGGGAAATTTTCCCGCTAAATCTAGCGGGAAATTTTCCCCGCTAAATCTAGCGGGAAATTTTCTCTGCTAAATCTAGCGGAAAATTTTCCCCGCTAAATCTAGCGGAAAATTTTCCCCGCTAAATCTAGCGGGAAATTTTCTCTGCTAAATCTAGCGGAAATTTTTCCCCGCTAAATGTAGCGGAAAATTTTCCCGCTAAATTTAGCGGGGCAAAATTCCCCCCTCCTCGAGGTCATGTGACCTCCAGGCCACGTGACCCCCCCCCTCCCCGAGGTCACGTGACCCCCCCCGTGCCTTCCCCTCCTCCTCAAGAGCTGCGCTCTAATTCGGCGTTACAGGGAGTTGTACACGGCTTTCATTTTTTAATCTCCCGAATATATGGATGACGGAGTCACTTCATATTATCAATATATAAGCCCACCGGAATGCTTAGAATCTTGCTTGAACATACTACATACCCCTTTCAATTGTTACTTCGCTTGAAACAATCGCTTGCTTTTACCCGCCTGCAATGGAACAGCGGTTTGGGCCGAAATATAGCGAAGTTTAACATCGTTCACTCGATGATAATAAAGGTACATACTATTCGCTACGACCAAAATAACAAAAGTGATCCATGTTATTTTCCGGCGAAGAGACAAAACGTACGCGCGTTTTCCAATAGGAATGCACAGGAGCACCGCAAAAGTAGACTGCTTGCTGTCTGCTTCAATTTTCATCCCGAAAGTCGCGTAGACACTAGCGTCAGTTGAACCTCTATCATACGTTAAAATTACTATACGGTTGGTGCAAGGAAATGCATAATTACATTTAATTTTAGCTCTTAAAGCACAGTAATCGCAGAAACTTGCATCACTTTATGAATACAAAGCGTTTCTGTAATTAATTACATTTTGGGCGCTAGACCCTCCAATGACAATTAACTATGTTTTTACGGACTGTAATACAATTACAATTTCAAATAACTTATTAAGTTATGCACGTCAATTATTAATAATAACAATGAATCTACATCCCAAGAAACCACCGATATGGGATATTTGATCAGAATTAATGCTTACGTCCCCCGCTGTTTTCTTTCAGCAAATCGTTGCGTAAGCAACAATGCAAGAGTATATTGTCACGAATGACAAATGATGACGCGGCGAATAACTGAAGAATCTGAACGCTTAATGGCGCGGCAAACACTATTGCCTCCAAACCACTTTCTGTGGTTTGGAGGCAATAGTGTTGTAGACCAACAACACCGTGATGGTCACATCCGACAGAATGACACTCCGGCTTTTGTGACGTCATTTGTTGCCACTTCGGGACCACTTTTCATGCATGGGCAGCATGGCAGCACAAAGTTACACTGCCACTATTTAGCGGACTTGCGTACCGTTTAGTTCGAGCGGGCGGCGTTCTGTGACATTTCGGGGTTGCGTGACGACGAGAAGCTATGACGTCACGTGGCACCACGACGTCACATGACAATAAATTTACGCTAAATTTAGCGGAAGAATTTTCACACCAAATTTAGAGCAGAAATTCTCCCGCTAAATCTGCCGATAAATTTTTCTTCCTAAATTTAAGAGAAATTTCTCCACTAAATTTAGCGGATAAATTTTCCCGCCGAATCTGGCGATCAACTTCTCTATCGAAATTCAATAGATACAATTTTCCGCTACATTTAGCGGAATCATTGTCACGTCACGCGACATGGTCACGTGACAGTGACATCACAGTGTCCTCCGAAAAATTTAGCGAAGAAACACAAGATCCGCGCGGAACCCAGTAAAGGCGATTGTTGAAAATATAGTGTTTCTATTTGCGTCGTTCGTGTGTGTGCGTGCGTGCGTGCGTGCGTGCGTGCGTGCGTGTGCGTGCGTGAGTGCGCGCCGCTCCAAATCTGCTTTCAATGAGTTTGTCGCAATAGGCTTATTTCATTTGTGCTACACCAGCCAGACAAGACACAGTTCGCAATTACGACACCGACTAATTTCACGATCTCATTAGAATACAGAGTATAGCCTCATATCCTATTAGTACCCAATTATGCCGTTTTGTCCCAACCGGGGACTTTCAGGGATGCTGTACGACAGCATTGGCAACTATTCCCTGGCATTCCTGCTGGCCGGGGTGCCCCCTGTTGTGGCATCGCTCCTCATGTGCTGCATACACTTCGTCGGAGATGTGAGTTTCCGTCTGTGCGTCTTTTGGCAACCGCGCATGAACAAAGCCATTACTGACCTTCCCTTCAAAACGCGCGTAGCATGTATACAGCGTTGCGGCTTTGTTGTACCGAATCTTCGAGCAGCCGCTTAACGTGGAGAAAGTTTCGTAAGCGGAGGTGGGGGAGAGGGCGGAGGCGTTTACATTACTGCCTTTTGAGGTGTTATGGTGGTCATGCCACCAATATTGCCGTCTATGGATGGTTAAAGTTTGAGCTTTCTATGTACAGGCTCCAATTTTGTTTACCCGTATTAGTGCTGGGTTTTATAGTGGACTTCCTAAGCCTAAAACTCTCCCGGAATTTTGGTTTTTTACCTAACGTCCGACGAAATGTTTTTTTCTATCCTACAGAGACAATCGGGATCTACGTAGCCATTAAGCCATTGCTCGTCGCACCCTTCAGGACCTCCCCACAAAACACGGACGACGTCGACCGCGGGCCGTGACTCGCTGTTGCCGAAGCATCGCATTCCGCAGCATCTGAAGGGGTCGACAATAAAGTTAGCTCTTTTGTTCGCTGGTTTACAGAGTGGACAAACTATTATCGCATGCTTTAAGTATGCATAAATACATTTTATTTTGGGAAAAGATTTAAAAAAATATTTAACTTCAGCAAGAATGATGAGTTTGAGCATTGTTTTCTTCCGTTTGTTACATTGACAAACCAACTTTGAAATATTTATGTCTATTTTGCAATAGTGAAGTGGCCTTTCCTAACCCTGGAAATGAGGCTTTGAGTTATTTATTTTAGCGTGCAAGAAACAACCATGTGCAGTGTTTTGCAGCGTGAATAAAAAAATACCCGACACTTCGCTTTCTTCCAAAGAAGATTGCGTGGACACCTACACCAACAAGTACTTGAATGCACTTCTGAACTGCTTCATCAAGCGAGCGAACGAAAAACCTGCCATAGTCACTGGGAAAAGATACGCGAAAGCAAAAAAAAGGTCACACACTGCTAGCACGTAGCTTGATTATTAAGTGTTTAATGGCGCAAAAGCAACATAGGCCATGCTGCGCCAAAGAAACGAGTTAAAAGAGTCTATACAGGAGTGGAACTCATGAAATGTACTTGGGAGCAGCCACGGGAGCAGCTGAAACAGCTGTTTTGGAGCACGTTGGGAGCAGCTAAAACTACGATCTGGAGCAGGCTAGGACCAGCTCAGATCAATTTTCATTGTACTTCAACTTGTGTCATAGACAAGCACGGGAGCAATTTCAGTCGTGCTTAGCAGCACAGATGAACATGAGTGGTTAGGGACCTAAGTAGATGTGATAACAATGTAATAGATACTAAAACTTGAAACTTTGTGAGCCTTAATGAGAATCAAAAGCAAGTACCCTATGTTTCTGAAGATAGCGTTCTTGATATTTTCTGATTGGCTCTCAGCTGCTCAAAATGCAAACCAGCACTGCTTATCGCACAACCCACAAGTGCTGGACATAGTAATTATATGCGCGAACCACGTGACGTGCGTAAGCAACGGACGTGCAGGTGCACCGGAGGAACAGGGCAACAAATTTCAAATTTATCCTATTGTTCAACTCGATATCGAACCAGCAGACTACGATTAACAAAGTTATCGTATTTGAAGTGATAAGCAGGAGCAAGGCTAAAGTACGCCGAGCAGATCTAGCGCCCGCGTAAGAGCTGCTGGCCGACAAGGTTTCGGATCGGACCTCGTTTCAGTTCCATCAAATCACGATTTATCTTGCGGAGAATGCGGTTCCAACTTCTCACGATGAAGTACTAAAAGAACATTTTGCTCATTTGTTTTCAACTAGCTGACATCCGGATCCCAGGCCGCAGAGGCTCCGGCAATCTGACGCTGAACGACTGGACCTCGCCTCGGCCGACTTAGCTGCAACCGCTTATGGTTGAAGAATAACAATCCAGTCGCAGGTGGTATAGCGCTTAGAATCCGAGTTTGTTCGCGAGCTTCCGACTCGGGGTACGCAAGGAGAATAACCAGAACAAAGGACTGCAATGCCGACCACTCTAAACGCGCTCATTGCTGCCAATCGAGTCGATAAAAACCGAAACCAAGACAAAATAAAGTTTTTTGGCGCACGTTTTGCGATTTGGCGCAGGATGGCGCAGACACATGCGTCTGGCGCAAAATGGCGCGAATGGCGCAGCCGTTCCACCCCTGGTCTATAGTAAAAGAAAGGAATTACTATGCAGAAGATTTATAACTGGTTCAGGTAGCCCGTTTTTTATGAAAATCTAAAATGCCATGAAAGGGGACTAAAGGTTTATCTCTCAGCAATAAGGCTGGATGAAATGGTAGAAATCCGGAAAGTGAAGGGGAAACTTGTTCGACGTTCTTGATCAAAGACTTTGCAGTGCCAAAGAATGTGCAATATAGTTAGCCAATGCTCCCAGAGTGGCGTGTCACTCCCCACAGAGAAGATGGCGATGGGTCACACGCGAATGTCCAATTCTCAAACGACACATTAAAACTTCATGGCGACGGTCTCTATGGTACGAACTCTCCCATACCCCAAACGTGGTTTGACAACATGCAGCTTATTATCTATTTCTTTGTCCCAATCTAGCTGCCAGGCGTTATCAATTGATCTTTTGAGAACTGGTATAAAATCTTCTTGAGGCAGCCCAATGGGTGTTTCCAGAGCATCCTTTAGCAGAGGCTGCTAGCCTATCCGCCTTTTCATTACCTGAAATTCCCACATGGCTTGGTACCCAGCACAGCTTGATAATGTATCCCATTTGGGAGGCCAGGTTTAACTCTACACGTACCTTGTTGCACAAGCCGAATCTTAGAATTACTGAGGGAACAGAGAGAGAGGAGGGCACTCTGGGAGTCCACAAAGAAAATAGCTTTCCTGATATTGTTGCCTAATATATATTCAATACTCATGAGCACACCATGAAGCTCTGCTGTAAAAATGCTGGCAAAAGAATCAAGCCGTCGAGCTTTCACAAAGTGTTCTGAATAAACAGCCGAACCCACAAAGTGTGGAGTTTTTGCACCATCAGTGAAGAATTGTGCATAGTCCCTTTACTTAGCTTGCAAGGTCATAAACTTTTGCTGAAGAACTAGTGGCGCAACAGATCGTTTATTGTATTTCGTCAGCGACCAGTCACAGCTATAGTGCACCGCCTTCCCAAGGAGCAATGCTTCGAACTCTCGTCATCAAGCTACGCTCGGGAAGTTCAAGCTGCAGGGCTGCAGACGTGCTTTGAATGCTGTCGGAGGGTTAGGCGAGCGGCCGAGAGAGGTCGCCACCGCACGGGAGACGGGGGCGCTTGGGAGACGAATAAACGCGGGCTCGCCCGCCAGACAGTACTGACACACACTCACTGGCTGGTCTCTGTCCGTTCACCGCCCGACCGCGACATGGTGGCAGCGGCGGGATCAAGAGAAACGGTGACCTTAGGCGGGCAGCAGTGAATCAGCGATAAGAGCAACAGCAGCGGGCACGGCACGCGCAACCGAACCAGCGGTGAGAGCAGCGGACGCGCATAACTGCGCAACGACGCCGGTCCAACATGGCGGACCAAGAGGCAGCGGTTCAGGCGGGAAGCAGCTACAGCTACTTCAACCCGATTTCAACACAGCTGCCGGAAAAGTTCGACTTCCGCCAGCCGCACACGTGGAAGACGTGGTTCACGAGATGGCAACGCTACAGGATAATCACCGAGTTGCATCTCCGCTCTCAAGAAACGCAAGTAAACACGTTTCTCTACGCCATGGGCCGCGAAGGGGAGGACGTTCTTTGTTCTTTGAAGCTGACTGAGGACGAAGGCAAGAACTACGAAACCGTCACCGCGGCATTCGAGAAGCATTTTGTGCCTCGGGCGAACGTAATTTACGAGCGAGCGCGGTTCAACAGACGCTGCCAGGAACCTCACGAGTCAGTGGACGAGTTCATAACCGGACTACACAGACTAGCGGAGTCGTGCGAGTACGGTCCCCTCAAGGACGACCTCATACGCGACCGGCTGGTCGTGGGATTGCTGGACGTGGGACTGAGTGAGAAACTACAGTTGGATCCCCAGCTGACGCTGCAAACGGCTACACAGAAAGCCCGGAATTCAGAAACCGTCAAGAAGCAACAAAGCGAGCTTCGTGAGAAAGCTGAACAGAATGCAGCCCTAGACGAGATACGACGCCCGAGACCACGAAAAAACCAAGGAAACGCGTCTGGCAGAACCGGACAAGGCGGGTGCAAGTGGTGCGGCAGTGCAGAGCAGCACTCTAAGAAGCAGTGCCCAGCTGCGGAAAAACAGTGCAACCACTGCGGGAAAAGGGGACACTTCGCTGTCGTATGCAGGTCGCCTCGACTCCCCAAGACCCGGACGCCTACAGGTCAACGCCAGCACAGCGCGACTGTGGGAGAAGTCTACGTGGGAGAAATCGTGCAAGAGAGAAGCACAGAACCGTGGAAGATCACTGCCAACGTCAGCGGAACGGAAGTGACGTTTAAAGTAGACACTGGTGCGGATGTCACAGCTATCCCACAGCATCTCTACGACGAGGCTAAAATGGGAAAGCTAAAGAAAACAACCAAGCGCCTGTTGGGTCCAGGTGAATCTCCGATCCACACGGTGGGACAAGCTGACGTCACGATCAAGTGGAATGACAACTCAGCACAAGAGGTTGTCTACATCGTCGGTGGCCTCCGTGAGGCCCTCCTGGGACGTCCAGCTATCAAAGCGCTGCAGGTCCTGAGGTATCTTCAGGAAGTCACTACAGTACCAGAGAATGAAGACGTGGAAGCACGCAAGATTCTCGAGAGCTACCCAGAGCTTCTTTCGGGACTAGGGCTCATGGAGACCCCATACAGGGTAGTGCTTGCTCCAGGAGCTAAACCCCATGCTGTGACATATCCGAGAAGAGTACCAATCCCACTTCTACCCGACGTAGAAAGAGAACTCCAGCGCATGCAAGATCTAGGGGTTATAGTCAAAGTCGACAAAGCGACGGAATGGTGTGCACCAATGGTGGTCGCAAAGAAGCAGAACGGCGAACTGCGCATCTGCGTGGACTACGGCGAACTGAACAAGCAGATTGTTCGAGAAAGAGTGCTCATGCCAACTGTGGACGAGAGCCTAGCGAAGCTGGCTGGTGCACAAGTGTTCAGCAAGCTTGATGCAAGGGCAGGTTACTGGCAGACACCATTGTCCAAGGAATCCCAGGAATACACAACGTTCTTGACTCCGTTCGGACGTTTTCAATTCTTGCGACTACCGTTCGGGATATCGACGGCACCCGAGTTTTTCCAGCGAGAAATGCTGCGTGTGCTCGAGGGACTTCAAGGGCAGGTGTGTCTGCAGGACGACATCATCGTGTTCGGCAGCACGGCAGAAGAACATGATCGCAACCTAAGTCAAGTGCTCCATCGTCTGCGAGAGGCGGGGATAACGCTAAATCCAGACAAATGTGCTTTCCGCAAAAAGGAAGTGAAGTTCCTGGGCCACATCGTCTCGTCGCAAGGCATCAAAGCTGACCCGGCAAAGCTTAGTGCCATCAAGAAGATGGAGCCACCACGAGACGTTTCAGAAGTCAGGTCTTACTTGGGAATGATCAACCATTTGGCGAAGTTTCTACCCGGACTTGCTGAGCAAACTAAGCCACTGAGAGACCTACTTCGTCACGATGCAGTCTGGTACTGGGGAGAGGCTCAGCAGCAAGCCTTCGAGCGGACCAAGGCAGCTCTCATCACAACCCCGGCATTGGCGATGTACAACCCAAGAGAGCACTTAACACTCTCGGTCGATGCCTCATCCTATGGATTGGGGGCTGTGCTCCTGCAGGAGTCCCAAGGCGAGCGACGACCAGTTGCCTATGCATCCAGGGCACTAACGGAAACTGAGCAACGCTATGCCCAGATTGAGAAGGAAGCACTGGCCATCACGTGGGCTAGTGGCCACTTCCGCACGTACCTCATAGGGCTCCAATTTCATATCGAGACTGACCACAAGCCCCTTGTGCCACTTCTCACCACGAAGCGTCTAGATGAACTCAGTCCTCGTCTGCAACGTTTCCGCATGCGACTACTCGAGTATGACTTCACGATCTCCCACATCCCGGGAAAGGAGATCCACACGGCAGATGTGCTGTCACGTAAGCCACTAACCGCAGCAGGAGAAAAGGAAGCTGCCGACCTGGAGGAAGCCGTCCGGGAGTATGAAGTTCTCACAGTGGAACTGTTACCTGCATCAACAGACATGCTCACACGGATCAAAGATGAGATCGGGAAGGATCCAGTCACGTCTCGAGTCATGGAGTACTGCTCTACGGGCTGGCCGAGCGTGAAAACTCTACCACCAGAAGTGCGGCGATACTTCGAAATAGCAGGCGAACTCTCAATAGTGCAAGGACTTCTGTTCAAGGGCAACCGACTGGTTGTACCCCCAGTCCTCCGCAACGAAGTCCTAGACAACATCCAC